>ML818486.1:203989-230232 GCA_009831015.1 Picea engelmannii | reverse complement strand
AAGTTATGATTGTTTTACCTGGAACACCTTCTTGAGACTAGTCAATAGGACTAGTCAGATACCCTATCTTACACAGGGTGTATCTACAAATTTAAGATGACCCAGAAGATGAAATTTTTACCACAGATACATTACCAAGTTTTGTAAATGGTCTCCATATTTCAGGGTCTGAAACGTTACAGATTTTTTTTTATAGCAAAACTTCCGCAATGACTCATTTTAGGATGATTCCAGAACCCTATCTTGTACAAGCTGTATCTCCGAAAGTATAAGGCCTCAGGAGCTGAATTTTGAGCCCAACATACCTTGATCCGTCTTCTAAATATTCTCCAAGTCGTTCCTTCTGAAACATTGTAGAAAAATAGTTATAGCAAAAATTCCACGGTGTCTCAGATGTAGCAGCGAAACCCCAAGACCTTGAGCTCTGATACCATATGTTAAGAACCAAACATCAATATAGCATATAAAAACCTCAGGAAAAGTACTCAACGCCTTGAAAAAGAGATAATTTCAGATAATAAGCCTCTTCAAGGGGGAAACCTCCTTTTACCCCACTTAAATGTTCAAGTACACGATGATTCAAAATGAAAATGTCTCCTTGGTATATATAGGAGACTAGGAGGTATAATTACAAATAATGGCCTAAAGCCGACATAAATAAAATAACATTACTAATCTAAATTACAACTAATGGCCTAAAGACGACATAAACAAAATAGCATTACTAATCTAATATACCCCAATTAAGGGGTAATGAGCCAATATTAGGGCTTAACATTACCCATCCCAGAATGGAAATGGGAAACCATCTCCATGGATTTTATCACTGGATTTCCAACTTCAACCAAACAGAATGACGCCATTATGGTAGTGGTGGATAAACTGAGCAAGTCTTCTCATTTCATCCCCATCAATCAACCTGCAAGGCGATAGATATCGCCCAGGTATTCATGAAAGAGGTATTCAGACTGCACGGTATGCCGAAAGAGATAGTGTCTTACAGAGACACAAAATTTACTTCCAATTTTTGGAAATCACCGATGGCTGGTTTAGAAACCAAATTTTTTTTTAGCACCACCTATGACCCTCAAACCGATGGACAGACAAAAAGAGTGAATCAAATATTAGAGGATATGTTAAGGATGCATGTAATGCTTCAACCCAGGAAATGGGAAGACTACCTTCCATTGGAATAATTCGCCTACAACAACGGCTACCAAGCATCCTTAAAGATGAGTCCCTTCGAGGTCCTCTATGGTAGGCCGTGTAATACTCCAGTCAGCTGGAGTAATCCTGTAAATAGGATTTCTTTTGGACCTTGAGCCTTTAAGCTCTCGTCCTTAGGTAGATGAGGTATTTAATAGATTTAATGCAGGTAGATAGATGTTTTAAATTCTAGATTTGATAGTTTAAAGTTCGAGAGGGAAAACAGATATAGACACCCTCATTGTATCATTGTAACATTAGCCAGCATTGAGAGAGAAGAGAAGAGCAGAGAATATTGTGAAGAACACCCATGTAGAGGCATTTGAGTTAATAGAAGGAAGTTCTGATTCAAATTCATGGTTGGTGTTGTTTCTCTGTGTATATGGTTTATGTGCTCATGAATGTTTGCTTTCTGTTATATATTTGCTTGATATATGTTGTGCATGTGATTTCATGTTTTGAAACTGAAGTCTGAGAGAGGATTGAATGAGTTTCAATTGTTTCTCTATGTGAGTCAGGAGATTCCTGCAAAGAGTGCAGTCGAATTCATCCGCATAGAGTGCGTTGAAGAAGGCTCAGTAGTCTAACTCTTGTTCTCATTCACCTAGAAGTTGATTTGGATTATTGAAGTCGTGCGAGGAGTGCACAGGCTGAAGAAGGAGTCTCAGTTGTCAATCTGAGAAAAGGGGGTTGAAGACTGCTGCTGCAGAAAGTGCGCAGAGTCGAGGGGATTCAACACTTGAGAAATTTTTGAACGTTGAGTGCAAGGAGTGTGCACGAATCCATCTTGAGGAGTCAGAGTGGAAAATATCAGGAGGGTTAACACTTCTTGAAACCGTGAAGGAGAGCACATAAATCTGTGTAGAAGGAAGGACCGAGCAGAGTTTGCAGGCGCAGGCTTGGAGAGCAAGCCTCGAGCAGAAATACTTAGCCATTTCAGAGAGACCCTGAGAAGGAGAAATGGACGGTCAGGATTCGCTGATGAAATCCATGAAGTCCCGTTGACCACTAGATCTCAAAAGACGTGCATAAGGTTTAGGCCTGTAGGAGCGGAGGAAGGTCCCGGAGAATCAGAGTTCGGGATATCGGGGTTTTTGTGGTCGAGAAACTCGCGTAGAGAGAAATTGCGATTAGCGATTTCCCGACATGATCGGAGCCGTTGATCATAGTAGGATACGTGGCATGAGATCCCGGGAAGTCGAGGTTCGGTGTTTCGGGGTTCTCACATACAACGAAATCGCAGCAGGAGGAACCGCGATTTCGCGAAACGCGACGGGCCCCACAGTCTTAACACTTCAGTGGAGGACAGGTGGCATCAGGGATCGGGAATTGGGGATTCGCCAGAGCAGTGACCCACGACAATGTGAGTACCGATTTCCCGACAGGATAATTCCCAATAGCAACAAGGAAGGCACAAGTGAATATTCCATTGGGTTTTGGAGATTGTGAGATCTGAGTGCAGGACTCGCAACCCAGCGAGTTCCGATTTTCCGATAAGATAAAGGGAGATCATCGGAGAAGAATCCTGTGGGCGCAGAAGAGTCCCGATAAGGGATCTTAAGAGCAGTTCATCTATTCGACCGAGAGAAGAAAGAAGGTCCTGGTGATAGCGGATAGGTGCCAGGGGTGACGTATGCATCAAGTGGTATCAGAGCGAGAAAATATCTCTGTTTTCTGTAGCAGAGGAGAAGAGAAAATTTCACCATGTCACCGAGAAGAGGTAGACAATCACCAAATCCAGAGGGGGAAAGGGAATTTTCCAGGGAAAGAGAAATGTCCAGAGAAAGAAGTAGCCAAGGACAAAATGTAGAGATGGAGAGGGAATTACAAAATCTTCGTGCCAGAATGGAAGATATGGAAGCAGCTCAGATACGTGGAGTTGGTGCAGGGGATCTTAGTGATTCTGAGGTTGAAGAGGAAGCTAGACATGAAGAAGAGGTCACAGCAGGAGATGCGTCAACTGAGCGGTTGATCAAAGCCATTTCCAGGATGAGTTCAAAGACAAAAATGGACATTCCAGTCTACGAAGGAAGTCTGGATGCAGAAGAGCTGTTGGATTGGATCCGAGCTCTTGACACCTACTTCGATTATGAAGATATCAAAGAGGATAAAAAAGTAAGACATGATGTTACCAAGCTGAAGGGACATGCAACATTGTGGTGGAACGAGCTACAGGCAGACAAACGTTCCAAAGGTAAGAAGAAAATTAAAAGCTGGGACTGAATGATTGCTAAGATGAAAGAAAAATTCATCCCAAGGGATTATCAGATCACATTGTTCATGCGAATGCAGAACCTGAGGCAGAAGTTGATGACGGTGAAGGAGTACATCAAGGAATTTTATAAACTCAATATTCGAGCAGGTCATCGGGAGAGCGATGATGAGAAGGTAGCCAGATATCTGAATGGTCTGAGATATGACATTCAGGATGAATTAAGCATGGTGACCATCAGAACAGTGGAGGATTCTTACCAGATGGCTCTGAAGGCCGAGGAGAAGCTGAGCCGTAAGAAAGGTCAGCGAGGGCGAGGCAACAGTCAGCCCAGGGGTAAGACAGTTTCCCAAGAGAAATACTAGAAGCCCAAGGAGGAATGGAAGAAGCCTCTGGGTAAGATTGAAAGAGGTGGAACCTCACAGCGAGGACAACAATATGCTGAGCAGAGGAGACAGCATATAGAGCAGGGTGGCGGGTATGCTGATGCCAACACTTTTCCTCATACCAGGGGTAGGGGAAGAGGCCGAGGTGGAATCATCACATGTTTTACATGTGGGAAGGATGGACATAAAGCCGTTTATTGTCCAGATAGGAAAATAGACAGAGGAGAAGCTCACATCGCTGAGGTACAGAGGTGTGATGTGGAGAATGAAGACATCGGAAGTGGGAGGTCACTGACGGTGCACAAAGTTCTCTTAACACCTGAGAAGGAGGTGGAGAGTTCAGCTCAGAGGACCAAACTGTTCAGGACAACGTGCAAGACCAAGGGCTGGAAATGCAAGGTTATTGTGGACAGCGGTAGCACCGATAATCTCGTTTCGACCGAGATGGTGGAAAAGCTGGAGCTGGAAACGACTGATCACCCGAGTCCATACAAAGTATCATGGCTATAGAAGGGACATCAGGTGAGTGTCACTAAACAGTGTTTGGTTGAATTCAAGATGGGTGAATATAAGGATAAAGTCTTATGTGATGTTATTCCCATGGATGTATGTCATGTATTGCTGGGTAGACCATGGCAATATGACATAAGTGTAGTTCATGATGGGAGAATGAACACTCACACTTTAGAGAAGGATGGGAGAACCCATACGTTGCTTCCGATAAAGATTAAGGAAATAAATCAAGAAGTGAGCAACACAATACTTCTCAAGAGTGGGAAGGAACTTCTCACAGAGATGGAGAAGAAAGAAGATCCACAATTCTTTGTTGTCAGGAAGCCGAGAATTGTTCTGACAAGCACAAGAGTGGATGACTTACCAGATGAGATTTAGGAACTTCTCGAAGGGTTCGCTGATATCATCGTCGACTAATTACCTCATTCGTTTCCACCGATGAGAAGCGTGAGCCATCACATCGACCTCATACCAGGAGCTAGTTTTTCGAATAAGGCTACGTACAGATTGATGCCACATGAAAATGAGGAGGTCAAGAAGCAGGTCCAAGAGTTGGTGGATAAAGGACTGGTCAGAGAAAGCCTGAGTCTGTGTGCTGTTCCAACAATACTAAGTCCGAAGAAGGATGGAGGCTGGAGAATGTGTACAGACTCCAGAGCGATCAACAAAATCACCATCAGGTACAGATTTCCACTGCCAAGGATGGATGATCTGATGGATTGCCTGAGTGGGGCAAATTATTTTTCGAAGATTGATCTGAAGAGCGGGTATCATCAGATTCGCATGAGGGAAGGTGATGAGTGGAAGACAACATTCAAGACAAATTAAGGTTTGTACAAATGGCTGGTCATGCCGTTTGGCTTGACAAACGCGTCGAGCACATTCATGAGGCTGATGAATGAAGTCCTAAAGGAATTCATCGGAAATTTTGTTGTCGTATATCTGGATGATATATTGATCTTCAGTAAGACGAAGACTGAGCATTTGAAACATTTGGCCATTGTGATGAGAAAGCTACAGTAGGAGAAGCTGTTGATTAATATGAAGAAATCTTCATTTATTCAGAGAGAGCTCATTTACTTGGGTTTTGTTATTTCGGCAAATGAATTGAAGATGGATCCGAGTAAAGTGGAAGTGATTAAGAATTGGCCATCACCCAGAAATATTTTCGAGGTGAGAAGTTTCCATGGTTTGGCTAGTTTCTACCGGAAGTTCATCAGGAATTTCAGTGGAATTAGCGCAGCAATGATGGACATAGTGAAAACGTGACATAAAACTTTTCATTGGACAATAGAGGCTGAGAAGAGCTTCAATCTGTTGAAGCAGAATATTACAGAGCAACCAATTCTGGTGTTGTCGGACTTCAAGAAGACATTTCAAGTGAAATGTGATGCAAGCGGATATGCCATAGGAGCGGTCTTGAGTCAAGATGACAGACCAGTTGCATATTTCAGTGAGAAGCTGGATGAAGCAAAGTTGAAATACTCCACGTACGATAAAGAGTTTTATGCCATCATAGAGGCATTAAAGAAGTGGAGGCATTATTTGATCCTAAAAGAATTTATATTGTACAGTGACAATCATGCATTGCAGTTTGTGAGTCAACAAGATAAGTTGAACCAGAAGCTTGCAAAATGGGTAGAGTATATGCAGAATTTCACATTTGTGATAAAACACATTTCAGGAACTGCTAACAAAGTGGCTGATGCTTTGAGCAGGAAATGTTTATTTCTGCAGGAGTTCCGAGTCAAGACATTGGGTTTTGAAAACCCGAGGGACATGTATGCAGGAGATGCAGATTTTGGGGAAGAATACGAGGCAGCTGAGAATCTAGTTCTCAGAGATAGAATCCCGTGGATAGATTATATGATCCAGGAAGGATTGATGTTCAGAGGCAATCAACTGTGCATTCCAAATTGCTCCATGAGGGAGAATTTTCTAAAGGAGAAGCACAGTGGTGGATTGGCCGGACACTTTGGCCATGACAAAACATTCGCGAAGCTGAGTGAATCATATTTTTGGCCAGGCATGCGAGAAGAGGTCAAGCGATTTGTTAACAGGTGTCAGATTTGTCAGCATTCGAAGGGGCGAAAGTAGAACGCAGTATTTTATCAGCCATTGCCTATACCCGAGAGGCCATGGGAAGAAATAAGCATGGATTTTGTATTGGGATTGCCGAGGACACAGAGAGGGGTTGATTCCATATTTGTGGTGGTGGACAGGTTCTCAAAGATGGCACATTTTATTCCATGCCAGAAAACCAGCGATGCGACACACATCGCGAATTTGTTTTTTAAAGAGATCGTTAGACTTCACGGATTGCCGAGAAGTATAGTCTCAGACAGGGATACAAAATTCATAGGTCATTTTTGGAGGACGCCATGGAAGAATCTAGGAACTAATTTGGCATTTAGTTCAGCTTATCATCCGCAGACAGATGGACAAATGGAAGTCGTCAACAGAAGTCTGGGGGACTTGTTAAGAAGCTTGGTGACAGAACACCACAGCAGCTGGGACAATGTGTTGCCACAGGCAGAATTCGCTTACAATGACTCTGTGAACAGGAGCATAGGAAAAATCCCATTTTAGATTGTGTATGGGACACAACCGAGAGGAGTTTCTGAACTCAGGGAGTCAGAACAGACTATGACTAGTAGTGCTAGTGCAAAAGAGTTCGCTGAGGCGATGCAGGAACTTCACAGCAGGGTGAGGCAGCGACTGATGGATGCAAATCAGGAGTATAAGCGCAGAGCCGATCAGCGGAAGAGACAACTTCAGTTTGAAGTTGGTGATCTGGTTCTGGCACATTTGAGAAAGGAAATATTCCCAAGGGGAGCATATAATAAGTTGAAGATGAAGAAAATCGGACCATGCAGAGTCCTGAAGAAATTCAGAGAAAACGCATATGAGATTGAGTTTCCGGACGGCATCGGGATATCTCCGATATTCAATGTTTCAGATTTATACCCATACAAGGCAGGAGAAGCAGAGACTAAAACTGAGCAGCCAGAAGTCCAGTGGCAGAAGCAGATGCCGATAGCAGAAAATCCACAGATGGAGTGCATACTGGACAAGCGAGTGGGTAAGAAGACCAGGAGAAAGGAATACTACGAGTATCTGGTCAAGTGGAAGAATCACCCAGTGGAAGATGCCAGCTGGGACACATAAGAAGTTATACATAAGCATGGACAGACCGTGCAGGAGCTCATGGATAGGAGCCCATGAAAATTTTCAAGTCAGGGAGTATGATGCAGGAGCATCGCCAACGCATCAAGCGAGCCAGCGTGGAGCGAAAGAACAACTGGATAAGCCAGCACACATTTTGAAATACTTTGAATTTTTTGCGTGATCTTAAATGGTTCATTTAAGAGACGAAACACTTGTATTGTAATGGACCTTGAACCTTTAATCTCTCTTCCTGAGGTAGATGAGGCATTTAATAGATTTAATGCCGGTAGATAGATGTTTTAAATTCTAGATTTGATACTTTAAAGTTCAAGAGGGAAAACGGATATAGACACCCTCATTGTATCATTATAACATTAGCCAGCATTGAGAGAGAAGATAAAAGCAAATAATATTGTGAAGAACACCCATGTACAGGCATTTGAGTTAATAGAAGGAAGTTCTGATTCAAATTCATGGTTGGTGTTGTTTCTCTATGTATATGGTTTATGTGCTCATGAATGTTTGCTTTCTGTTATATATTTGCTTGATATATGTTGTGCATGTGATTTCATGTTTTGAAACTGAAGTCTGAGAGAGGATTGAATGAGTTTCAATTGTTTCTCTATCTGAGTCAGGAGATTCCTGCAAAGAGTGCAGTCGAATTCATCTGCATAGAGTGCGTTGATGAAGGCTCAATAGTCTAACTCTTGTTCTCATTCACCCAGAAGTTGATTTGGATTATTGAAGCCATGCGAGGAGTGCACAGGCTGAAGAAGGAGTCTCAGTTGTCAATCTGAGAAAAGGGGGTTGAAGACTGCTGCTGCAGAAAGTGCGCAGAGTCGAGGGGATTCAACACTTGAGAAATTTTTGAACGTTGAGTGCGAGGAGTGTGCACAAATCCATCTGAAGGAGTGAGAGTGGAAAATCTCAGGAGGGTTAACACTTCTTGAAACCGTGAAGGAGAGAACATAAATCTATGTAGAAGGAAGGATCGAGCAGAGTTTGTAGGCGCAGGCTTGGAGAGCAAGCCTCGAGCAGAAATACTTAGCCATTTCAGAGAGACCCCGAGAAGGAGAAATGGACGGTCAGGATTCGCAGATGAAAGCCGCGAAGTATCGTCGACCGCTAGATCTCAAAAGACTTGCATAAGGTTTAGGCATGTAGGAGCGGAGGAAGGTCCCGGAGAATCGGAGTTCGGGATATCGGGGTTTTTGTGGTCGAGAAACTCACGTAGAGAGAAATCGCGATTAGCGATTTCCCGACGTGATCAGAGCCGTTGATCATAGTGGGATACGTGGCATGAGATCCTGGGATGTCAGGGTTCGGTGTTTCGAGGTTCTCGCATACAACAAAATCACAGCAGGAGGAACCGTGATTTCGCGAAACGCGACGGGCCCCACAGTCTTAACACTTCAGTGGAGGACAGGTGGCATCGGGGATCACGAATCGAGGATTCGCCAGAGCAGTGACCCACGATAACGTGAGTACCGATTTCCTGATGGGATAATTCCCGACAGCAACAAGGAAGGCACAAGTGAATATTCCATCGGGTTTCATAGATTGTGAGATCTGAGTGCAGGACTTGCAACCCAACGAGTTCCGATTTTCCGATAAGGTAAAGGGAGATCATATGAGAAGCATCCTGTGGGTGCAGAAGAGTCCCGATAAGGGATATTAAGAGCAGTTCATCTCTTCGACTGAGAGAAGAAAGAAGGTCCTAGTGATAACGGACGGGTGCCAGGGGTGATGTCTGCATCAGAACCTTTCTGAGCCGTCAGATCTCAGCTGAAAAACCCAACAGCCGTTGGATCTGTCAGGAGATATCCAAGGGATAAACCCCCAGTGAATAGGGGCGAAAGCCCTGAAATAGATCTGGACCGTCTGAATAACGGAGGCCACGTGTCAAGAGATTTTCCACTTCGGGGAATCGGGAGTCGAGAACTCGAGAGTTCTGGTGACGAAAGATCAGGGCATTCCATGGTAGAAACCTTGAAGTAGATTCAGGTTGTCCCATTAAAGGAGGCCATGTGTCGTGATATTTCCCATTTCAGGAAATCGGGAATCAAGAAATCGGGAGTTCTGGTGACGAGAGATCGGGATGTTCCATGGTGGAAACCCTGAAGCAGTCCTAGACCGACCGATTTTGGGTGGCTACATGTCGAGAGATTACCCGTTTCGGGAAATCGGGGATCGGGGATTCAGGAGTCCCGTTGACTAGAGGTTGGGCTCTCACCTTGACAAATCCCGATGGAAGAGAGACCGTGGTCATATGGGAAGAGGTCATATTGACCAAGGCATAACCCAAGGGGATAATCACTGATTTAGGCTTGTTTGGCACTTCGACATTTTGGCACTCGGGATACCAAAGGGCATGTTCCCTTGTGCTCTCAAACCCCAAAATCCAGACTTATAAATATCGAGATGTTAACATGTGGTTAAGCTCCGATGAATGGACATGATCCTCTCAGAGGATCTAGGGTCTGGTATGACCATGAAATGTGAGGAAGAGACATCAGCTTTAAGCTGGGGCACGAATGTGCATTAGGGTAAGTGGCGAGCAGATCTAGATGACCAGAGTCCACCCACCTAGATCTACGGTTGAGGCTTCATTCTGGAGCCCCCTTGTTGTTCTTCCTTTAGCGATGAGGGGCGGGTCTGGAATCGAACGCGCAACTCTTGAATGGTCAGGATTTATTCGCCTTGATCAACGACGCTCAGGTGAATTCTAGACCCCCCTTACCATTCTGCCTTTAATGAGGGGGGGGGGGTATGGAATGGTGTGGCGTGTGAAGTGGGACCCTCCTGTCACGTCGCCCTCCGGGTCGTGTTACCCCTCTCGCCACCTGTACTCCACTCAACCGCGCGACAGGGTCGTTCCTAATGGCCATTCACTAACCCTGTTGGGATTCATCCCTATTGGCTAGTCACTAGCCCTGTCGGGGTTCGACGGTTGCAGAGTCAAACGATTCGACATTCCTGTAGCGTCGAGGCATGAAATACAGGAATTGCCATGATTATTTGACATGTGATCCTGACCCGCGATGACATGGGAGAGAGAGAGAGAATTAGCTTACGCTAGGCCTCCGTAGATATTTCGAGGGCTCTGATTCTGCAGAAATCAATGAAAACTTGATTATGGTAGTGGGTGCGTTACAACTTCCATCTTGCATTCAACCAAAATAATTGTTAGTATTTCCTGTACAATATACTTTTATTGTAATATTTACAAAAGGTTACAAAGTGATCTCAGAATTGTTTACACTTAACAATTTAATCATTTCTACCAATCCATTTATTAATTGGAATGAGATTATCATTCCCTACACATGTACTATCATAAACCAAACTTTTCTTTCTTCTAGCCATCACTATCTTCATTACTATGTTTCCCTCACAGAGCTTTACTTTAGTCCATCCTCATGTGACTAATTTAACCTACAACTCTTTTATTGCAATGTCCAACAACCCATGAAGTGTTCTCAACTTCATAAGTTAGTAATAGTTACATAATTTCAGTTGTTAGCATAATCATTTCTATGAAATATAATATATGCATGGATTCCCCAAAAGACATTTTATAATTCCTTCAATCATACACAACACTATCTTAGGATACATGAGTGCAAACATATGACTTTCACACTTTCATGATCGATTCATACACGTTATTCAATGCACCTTTGCATTGGTTTTCATAATTCTCTTTATATAAATCATGCATCCCCCTTGCTTGCTCAACCATTTGGATCCCCTCCTTTTTGACCCAAACACTACATCAAGAATAAAATTTTGTGGTGCTCTTTAGTGTTAGCAAAAAGGTTGCAGTCCAAACATTAATTATAAGTAGGAAGTTCATTGGATACTTGTGTGTCACTATAGCCTTTCCATATCCTATCATGTCATGGTCTCACCCATGACTACCTTTATTGTAATTGATTTCTATAACATGGTCATACCCCTTTATTGCTTTGGTTATTAACTCAACCAATAAAATCCTGACATACTATAATGTTTTATGAGTGCATTCAAAATCTATACAACCTTTATAATTAACAGAAGCCCATGGTATTTACCATACAAAATGGTATATCATTCAATTAACACACACAAATCATACAATAATATCAATTTATAAAATAAATCCCAGTTGGTGAAATTCTTACCTAAATTCCCTTCAACAATTATGCAACATAAGTACATCAAGCTCATACCTCTATAGATGTCAATGATTTTTTTGATGCTACCTAATTAGTTGGTATCTGGTAGAAGCTCACATGATTCCTTTACCAACCTATTATTATCATTTTACCCTTATGATATCGTCTTCATATGGATGACTATTAGCATCATCATCATCACCAACACTTGTAGTCATGCAATAAATCTCTCTTTCTTAGCACAACAACCATGATTAGAAACTTTTATATTCATATATATAACACTAGACTATCCTAGTATCCATCATGCCATATATATTTTAACAAATCTACATTCACTAATGCATATCTATATGCACTAAGAATGCATCCTTAACATGCTCATAAATGCATAGGAATTTTAGCTTCATGTGCTATGTATGGTTGTCCAAAAGGCCATATCATAATTCTTGTTATAACAATTGAAAAAACCTTTTTCTTCAATTACAACTCTCTTTGTTGTTCCTAGTTGTCCTCAAGTCTCATTGGATTCTTGTATCCTTTTGTTCTCTAAAAAAAATCATTATGCATGATTGATCTCTATCCTGAGCACCCTTTTCTAGCCAAACCATTGTTATAGCCTTAATTTCCACCCTATAGGCTATAGAATAATCCATAAGAGGAGAGAATCCATAATACATCTTTTTCCTAAGGTTTAGCCCATTTTTGGAGATTCTCGTTGGACACCTAGTAGATAACAAGCGAGGCCCCTCACTGATCACTAGTGGCTCAACGAGAAAGGCTCTCTAAAGCTTCTAGATTCAAAGAATTACAAGGTGATAGGTGAGGTATGATTTGTATATTAATAGAAAGGGCATAAGAACTAAAATAATTCGAGTCTCTAGTGGTCTCTAGAAGATCTAGAAGCTCTCCCAAACCTTGTCCAAAGAGCTATATATCAAAGGAAATCCTTGGGCAAGAAGAAGAAGAATTCAGAGTAATGTTATGTTGTCCAATTGTAGAGGTACATGTTCCATATACCACAGCCAAAAGTCAGTGAATCCTAGCCTAACCAAGGAGCTAAAGGAGGATCAAAGGAGCAAGGAGGTCAAGGGAGCATGCATCAACATTTAACAGATCATTGGTTTTCTCCTAATATATTTGTGTTCCATAATGAAAATGTTTAGATCTGATTCATCTCATTATAGATATGATTAGAAGCAAGTTATATCTAAGGTTATAATCTCAAGTAGAGAGGTAGAGAAGGTTTTTCTTGTATTTTGTATACAAGAAGCAGGTTGTGGAGCTTGGAGCCAGAATTTTAGGGCTACAACAACCAAGAGATACGAAGGACAAACCCAGAAGAAATGTATGCAAATATTCACCACTCCTTAGGATAATCATGAATATATGTGTTTGAATCTAAATCTAGGAATACCATAGGAAGTCTAGCCCTCTTTCTGTCTAGGATTACTAGGCTAATCCTAGGGATATTTTGCTATGTATTCAACAAGATCCTTGTGAGAAATAATCCCATAAAAACCACTCCTGGTCACTTTACATTTCCAACCCTGTACTATGATGATATTAATATTCAACATTCATCTATTTGATAGGTCCATCTGATCCAACCTTATCTTGTTGGAATAATTGAGCATGTTTTCTTGCTTTCTTGTCCACTTCTAGACAGATCATACATGACCAAATCTATATTTCCAACCTTGATGTCTTACTAACTTTGGGACTTCAAAATCCATTTACTTTATTGGTACAAGATGATTCAACTTTCGCTGACTGAACACTTCAACATTTGAGATGGGTCCTCTTCAGGATTTGTCTCTTTTTCCTTCCATGCTAAGCTCTTTTTCCTTCCATGCTAAGCATATAACCATTTTCTTCTTCATGGTTCCTTATTGATTTCCCTTCAGATTTTCATCTCCATGCTTGAATTATTTTGACTTGTCATCCTAATATACTTTGGGAATGCACTCATCACCTTTGGAATGCACCCAAAATTCTCTCTATGCATCAACTATCTCCTTTTTATTGTTGTCATAGTTGTTTGAGTGTTCCAATAGACTCAAGTAATTTGGCTCCCACCTAGTGGTACCTTTTCCACTATCTTCAGTTACTCTTGATCTTTTTCCAAATTTGGAATGAAATTAGATTTAAGTAATGCCTTCCCCAGAAGTATGGTTTCATACTTCTAGAATCACTATGCACATAATACATCACTTTATGCATCTGCTGACACTCCTTAGCATGCATGCACCTTCATTACTTCACCCCTAAAGTTCTAAAATGCATACCATGATTCCACTGCACTACTCTGACAATAGTAATGGAGGCATTACTCCAAAATTGCATAACTAATCCATGGAGATGATGCACCACATTATCTCCATGTATATACTATGTCTTTCTTTATCAGAAGACTAACATATTGACATACCAATCCTTTTAAAATAGTTCTGTCCTCAATGTACTACTTTATCTTTACATTGACATCCTTTATAGTGAATGGATCTTCACTACTTCATCCACTAGATGATTTACTTTGTCACCCTAATTCCACTGAGCACTTTGATTAGTAGAAGTGGATTTCCCGCATTGAATTCCTTTACACATAAATTTTGTCTTCTTGTATTCCTAAGCCTTCATGGTTGCACCTATATTCATTCCCAACCTGTGATCATCTTGTAAAGAATTGTTTACATAACACTCTCTCCTTGAGTTCCTTTGCTCATATTTTAACCAAAGTTCCAAAACCTTTTTACCTTTTTTCTAAACCACCTTTCATGATTCCATGATTTGCATATCCATGTGTACTTGTTGTACATGCATTATCATGAACTGTATATGGTCTCCCTCTTACTCAACATCCCCTTTTGGAATTATTTTCCCACATTAAAATTCCTTTGGAGATATTCTAAACTGCTCACTGCACCAGGATGCCTAATCCTTGAAACCACATGCTCACTAAACCCAATGTCTTAATCCAACAACTTCTTAAAGAACCAACTGCACATTTTAAAGAATTGTCTCTATTCCTTATTTCTCCTTTATGTAGACATCTATAGCATTTTATCTACTCAATTTCACAATTTTGATTGAATAATTGGATTCCTCTATCCAAAACCTTTCCAATGACTATAGTCTTGCTCAATTATGGGTTATGAGCAATAAGTTATAGCCATTAGAACATTACCCATTTACTTCTCTTGCACATATTCCAACCAAGTGTAATTTTTGCTAGGTCCATGCCTCCTTTACACCATATCCTTTATAAGTTTGCGAGGAGCGCAACTGGATTCCTTCATAACCCCATTTTGAACAACTTGTCCAAGTTTCACCTTCATCTGGGCTTCAAGTTGTTGGTTGCAGCCTGTTGAAGTTTTGGCTAAATTCCTCTTTTAATACTAAGTGCTATAGGAATCCTCTTTCCCATCCTATGCATTTTTAAGTACATGGATTTTGAATATAACTCCATCATTGTCTTATATGGCTCAAGATATTTCGACAGACTACTCTTGTGCCCCAAACTGATTCATGAACAATAATTTTTGGTCTTTAGAAGTTAACTAGTTCTCATTTTTACCTTGCATTATTTGGCCTGTAACGTTCTCATACATGATCCATTTTACAAACATACTATCTCGTTATAAATCTCTCTTCAATCTCTAAAATTTTAGAAGCATAAATTCTGGGTCAATTTTGTACAAATTCGATCTTCTAAAATGTTGTTTAGGCCTTTCAAAATGGCCTGCAAAAACATGACCTGAAAAACACCTTAATTTTCTGAGAAAATTCATTATTTACTGATATTTTTTTATTAAATCATGCTGACTAGGATGATGATGTGGTGTTGTAGGTCCACCTGGAACCTCAGGATGATTCCATGTCAGCTTCCTTCTTTCTTGACCTTGCCTCATTGGCCTCTGCCACCTTCTACCTTCACCCTTTCTGCTTTCCTTACCTCCATTGGTGCACAATATTGTAGTTTTCAGGCCCCACGGTCGCAGGGATGGGTGAGCCCCAACCCACACCCATTTTATCGATGTGCATGGAATTTAACATTCATCCGATTAGACGATGGATATTTGGGCATGAATTAACGGTCGTGATCATGATCAACGGTCACCATTGTNTGTGTCAACCGTTAAGAAAGGGGGGGTATGAAATGGAAACGACTGGTTTTTGGCCCTATGATGTGGTGGAACCATGTTCATTTCAGTCCCCCCTGATGGTTTCTAGAGCCACAAGGGAGACCCCCCCCAAAAAAAAAATCATGGTTATGGGAACCTAAGGTCATGGTTTTGCAGGTCATGCAGGTGTCCACCCACTGTGGCTCCTCATCACCTATTATCTTCCACCACTTTCACCTACCACTGATGCCACCGTGTACATGCCACCATGGTAGTACAAATAACTTCTTCCATGTTAGTTGACATGTGGCTCCAAGTTATGCTGATGTCATTGTATGGAAAAATACCCAAAATTTTCCAATTTTGTCAACATTTTAAATTTTCCCTTTTTTTTTTCCAAAAACACCCAAATAATGAATAATTTCGAAATTATTTTCCAGGTCGCCATTGAAGCTCTGTAATTATCTTTGTATGGCCAATTTTGGTCCTGTGCACATCAATTCTACCACTGCACATGGAATTTGATCCTCCCACACTGAATTTCTCCATAGTTTTATAGTTGAAATTAGGGCTTTCCCCATTTTCACCCAATTTTTCCTTGGGCGCTCTTAAAATTTGAATTTCAACTCAAGTCAAGTCAGAAAATGCCCAAACAATAGTTAAAAATTCAAAATTTTTACTCCTGGGCTCATTTCTCCCAAATTTACCATGAATTTCTTCCAAAATTCTAGTACTTTTCACAAACAATTTGTTGACGTACTCTGAACGTTTAACTCACGAATTTAACTTCAACGCTTTTTTATTTGGCCATGAAGGCTTAGTGTTGAAACTTGGAGCTATGATACCACATTGTAGCATCCCCAACCCCAAATTGGTCCATGGCACTCAACAATTTTTCCTTGGATACCATTTAATTTATAACATGCTCTACATATGCAACAATTATGCAATGCAAACAACATACAATTCATGCGTAAACATGTATAGTGAAATAATATAGAGTTTATGTAAGAATTCACATAGTAAATAGCATAAAAAATGCAGATAAAATAACACTTATCTTTTTAATAATCCACCAACTATGTGCAGACTTCAAACTTTTCTCCAAACCATAGACTCTTCTACTCATAAACTCTCAGCAATAGGTCACTCCTGGCTGAGGCTAGAAAATCCACCAGGGAATACTTCATAAGAAAGACTAAGGTCTAACCAACACAATAACACTCAGATCAATGTTCCAACTGCTGCAACTAGCCTACAAACTCTCATTTCACACAACCTGTCCCATCTGAGGAAGTGTACCCCTTCACTGCTTAAGATTCCTTTGACTGTCCCACTTCCCTTCTAGGGCTTCAAAAACAGGCCGACAATAAAGTCTTGGATATTTGTAGCTATTGCCTGGCACATGGGGAAAAAAATTCCCATCAATTCTCTCACCCATAGATAATTCTCATAGGCCTGGCAACCTACCTCTTCAGTATGCACATAGGCCTGACAACTTGCTTCTCCATATCAAACTACCCAGGTTCACTTGATACAAACAACTCACAAAATCTCCCAAGTATAGGTACAAATGATGATGGAAATGAGAGTACGAATGGAAATAGTGAATGAGAGAATGATAGGAATCCTCCCAAAATACACTAAGTTCCCCCAATATATTTTCATGTTCCCAATATACACTTGTCATGATGGGAACTACATGGGCCCCATTTGGAAATACATTCCCCACTTTAGGAACTTAGGATAAGATATCTCATGATTTAGACTTTAGGAAATATTAATATAATATTTCCTAGACTTAATCCCCTTGGCTTAGCCCCTCTTCCTAGACCCTTATCCCCATTTCCCTCTAGTGGAGTTCTAACCCCCATACTCTTTTTATCTGATTGTTCTATAACATTGATGTATGTTTATTAATAATCCAGGTGTGACTACATATTACAATGATAGGCTCACTGGCCTTTTAGGATCTAGGTTCTCCGACCTAATAATCACAGATGCACTCTGGCCTATAATATCTTGGCTCAAGCCTATAAAACATATGTACATCTACAATTGGGGTTCAGCTTGGGGGTATTACATGTCTTGCAAAGATTCAAGTCCTAAGTTATTATTAGGTTCTCTTGTTTTAAGCCTACTTACTCTTCGTCTATATACTTTTTTAGGTTTAGGCACAATATGAACCTTGAGGATTTCTTCTTGCAATGTATTTCATAATTAGTGAATTAATAATTAATTAGTGATTTCCCCTTCACTTTTAGGTGTCTGTCAAAGGCCAAGGGGGGTATTCCTAATCTACTAATAATAGAGCTTTAAGTAAGCCTTAATTAGTGATTTAGTTTATGAAAGCAAGGATTTACTTCAATATATGAATCCCACAAAATATATAGCAAAGTAAAGATAAGGATTACAATGGTCAAGTGATTTAGTGATTCAAGACAATAGTTCAATATAGAGAGCATACACCATAAGCATCCACTTAGATATATTATGAGTTAGAAACTAGTGGATTAGTGAGAAATCTGATTTATATAGTATGCAAGATAGAGAACTCAAATTTGCAATAGTTTGATTAACATCCCAAGATAATAACTACTTAGAAGAAGTAACTAGGAAAATAAACAACTCTAAGCTAAATGGAACCACAAGAGATGTAATCATTTAGTACCAATTGACCTTGTGTGATGTGCTTTCAAGTGCAAATCAATTATGTGCTTAGTTGAGGGCAAGTCCAAGGTGAAACTTGGGTTGTTCTAAATCTCCAAATCTATTTTATGAGTTATTTTATGCATATTTCCATATTTGATATTTAGATAAAGATCAACCCAAGAGATAGTTTTTCAAACTTAAAGAAAGATGTCTTGGATTGTGAATTAGGGTTTTAATATTTACAATGAAATAGTAACCCAAAATTCTTTGAATCAAGTCCACAATAATTAAACCAATGTAAAATAACAAGAATTTGAATCATGAGGTAATTTCACCTTAGGGCTTATCAAGATTAGCCTAAAATTTACCAAGAAAATCTTTAAGTGTGAGATATGCAAGTAGTACCATCTTAAAGATGATTTCACAACTAGAAAAGAAGATAAGACTTGACAAAAACCTTCTAGTGTATGAAATTAGTGCTAAGTCTAGTGCTAGATATTATTTATATGCTTTAAACCTTAGACTTAGGGGTTATGTAAATATGTTTTATTTATTTATTTATCTTTTTATACAATTTCCAAATTTACATAAACAATGAAAACAACCCAAAGAATGATAAATGTACTTTAGATGCACAATTATAAGGGGCCAATTTGCTTCTTAGGGTTTTACGATAGAATATTAAGGTCAAATCCTAACTTGAGCTTGTCTAGAAAATGAAATAAGCAATTAACTTAGTGATAGACTAGAAAATAAATCTAACTTAATATTTTCAATGTTTTTTTCCTTAGATTCATTTATTAACAAAAAATAAAATAGATTTTGGTATTTTGTAATTTTTGGTGGTTGATGGAAGAAGATGAATGCCTTATCCAACTAGGGCTTATGGGGTCAAGAAGAAAACCCCTCTTTAAATTTGGTCTATTTTATCTAAGGATTAGGATGAAGAGACTAGAACCAAAGGGGAAAATAGTCTCATATCTAATTAATATAAACCATTAAGACCAAGACCTTAGAAAAAAGGGTCCTCAAGGGAGCGCCTTCACCAACAAAATCAATTATAGCTTGAAGAACATAGTAAATACCCTTTCCAGGGTTACTAAATGGATATCCAAAGAAATGAATCAAATAATTACCAAACTAACAAAGGAAGAAGGAGAGGAGTTACCCCAAAATGCATTCCTTCCAAGTGGTATATTTTACCCTTCAATGTTTTGATCTTATCAAAAACAATCTTTATGCACCAAATAGTAACCAAGATATAAGAGCTTCAAGGATTGACACAAAATCACCTCAATAGGTAGATATTAAACAAATTTGCATTGTTGATGTCCAACAACAATAAATTGAAATGTGAGGGGGAACCTCTTTTATAGAGGAGACTTAATCAACCCTTACATTACAATAATATTTTTATCTCCTTATATCTAGCCAAGGAGATCTCAAAATATACTTGTCTTCCAACTAACTATGAAGAAAAAGTTAAACAATCCACATAATACAAGATATATGTGCCAGGTGAGATCCCCAAGATATATGTGCCCAACATCCCTCTATTGTGCAAGGTGATATCCCCAAGATACCTCTAAAATGTGGATAGATCCACCAAATATGCCAACGACTATGCTCAAGATGAGGAAGACCTACATGTGTGGAATGTGGGAGGCTCAAAGAGAGGGAAACTCACCTAAATCAGCTCCAATAGTCATATGGGAGGTCTCCAATGCATAACCTCCTCCTCAAAATCATGTCAAAAACCTCCTCAAGTCAAGGGAGGCACAATGGGGTCTACGCATGCCAAATAGAATCCCCAATGGATAAGAAATGCATATTCCAAGGTGGACATATCATAAAATTGTGTGGCGCATGCCTCCAAATGTGTGCAAAGGTAGAGCACTCCAATATCTACGACATGGAATGGAATGGGTAATACAAGTGCATCAAGAAGGGCCCTCATGGCCTACAACATTGTGTCCAGTTCCTAGAGAATTGTGAAGGTGCCTCAAGAGTCATGAAGATTCCTTGGGAGTTGTGTCTCTAATCAAAAATATGTAGAGTGACCTGAAGTGATGTATACATTTCAAGAATCCCCAAAGTGCTAGGGAGATGATCACCTAGACCAATGTGTGAGTAGTAAATAATGAGATCCACAGTTAGGCATAATTTGAGTGTGCTTTCTAGGTATAATAACCTTTACAATACACGAGAAACACTTTTACATAAGGGTAAAGTGAAAAAACCTAGGGGTTCCATAAGTCATGTGTCCTTGTATGAATTAAAGGATTATCATGCAAGATGTCCAAGACCCTCGTGCACCACGATATGGTTAGTACAAGCCATAAGGGTAGGGACTTCATTGAAATGGGGACTAAGAGGATGGGCCATGCCAAACCACAAAAGGTCTAGAACAACCACCTAGACGAGAAAAAAAACTTTACATAGATAATTAAGCATTGTCTTGTACAATAAACAAGAAACAAATGTCACTTTTGGTTGATGATGATACATTAATACATATCATTGTGATGGCACATCTGATCATGGTACTTTGTTCTTTGACATTATCAAGATAGGAACAAGATATGCTCATATGCTAGAACATATATGACGAAGAAAATGAGGTACAATTTAAATGAAAATGAGGGGTAACAAGGCCAAAGAAATTGAAACCAAGTTCAAAGAACAACTCAAACATCCCAAAAATTGGGTAGAGATTGCAAGGAATCAACAGGGAGAGACTTGGAAAAGAAACACGATTACATTCAAGGAGGTGAGGTTTATTATCCTAGATGAACACGAGGGAAAAAAATGGACAAGAATATTATAATCAAAGGAGTGAAGGAAAAAAACATGGATGAAGGCACAATAGGGGAAATGATAGCTTTCTTGAGAGATATTAGGGGGTGGGAGAATGCTCAAGAGCATAGATAAATACCACTCAAGGTCACACTCCATGAAGAATGGGAGAAAACTCAAATTGTGTAAGGAAGAAGGAGGTTAAAGAGATCTAAATTGTTCATTGATGAGGATATGATTGTCCCATCTAGAAAGAGGAAAGAATGAAAGAGTAATCTTTAGTGAAGGAAGCAAGGAACCTAGGCAAGTGATCATCTTTTGGAATAACAAAGACAAGAATGAAGAGTTTAGAGTAATTAATTGAAAATAAGGATATGCATCCTACATGACCCAAGGAAATTAAAAATAATGATATTGTTGGTTGTGGAGCCTGATTGTATTCCTAATTCATATGTAGGTCAAAGAAACTATAGGATACACAATTCTTTCCCCCCTGACATTGAGGGGGGGAATTTTATTTTTTAATGCAATTCAAATATTGTAATTTCATAGCCAATCTGAACCATTCATTACAAGGTCGCAGATTTGATGGTAGAAGTTATGTTAGGGTTTTTTTTCCCTAGAAGGAAACCCTCTTTTCCTATGATGGAATTGTATTGTGGTGGTAAAAGAATGTGAATATTGTATTCTAAGAGAGAAGACTGTGAGAGAAAGAAGAGGAAGTTACAATGAATGTGTTGTAGGTTGTATCCCTTCATTTGTTGGATAATAATAAGGGAAGGACCTATCAATTTCTCTAGTGGACGTAGCCCACATTGGGTGAACCATGTATATTTGTGTCTCTATTGTGTGTATCTTCTGAATTTTATTTCCAAATTTGTTTTCTTTTATTTCTCTACGATCCTTTTTTTTCTAACAACTAGTATCAAAGCCAAGGGTAAGTCACAAGAAAAGAGGGTTCCTGGTTCGAGTGGGAACAATAGAGGAAGATAGAAAGTTTAGGGTCGCTAAATTTAACAACCAAATCTACCAGCTATGGAAAATGCAAATGGAAGATTATTTATATTAGAGGGATTTATTCCAACCATTGGGTGGAATAGAAAATAAGTCGACGACCATGAAGGACAAAGAATGGGAGGTTCTTGACAGAAAGACACTAATAACGATACAATTATGCCTCGAAATGTCGGTGGATTTCAATATCTCGAAAGAAAAAACAATGGAGGATCTGATGAAGGAATTGCATAGACTATATGAAAAACCCTCTATCTCCAACAATGTATTTCTAATGAAGCGATTATTTAATATGAATATGTCAGAAAGTGGGTATGTTGTAGATCATTGAAATTAATTCAATACATTTACCATAAGCTAAGTTATGTAAAAGTGACCTTTGATGATGAGTTTAGGGCTCTTCTATTCTTGTGGTCATTGCCAGAAAGTTGGAGTGGCTTGGTCATGGTTGTAAGTAACTTTTTCTCTGGCTCAAACACTCTGAAATTTGATGATGCTATTGGTGTTATCCTTAGCGAGGAAATGCAACGAAAAAGCATAGGTGAGACATCAGGTAATGTGTTGATTGTGGAGAATAGAGGAATACAAAAGGAAAGAGGAATGAGTCCAGGGAACTGTGGGAATTCTAGGAAAGGAGGATCCAAATCTAGAATAGGAAAGATAGAGTGTTGGAATTGTGGGAAGAAAGGACATTTGAAGAAAGGATGTAGAGCTCCAAAGAAACAAAAAGATGGATAGTAGGAGAAAAATCAGGAAGAAAATGTAACATGTGATGTGCTACAAGAAGCTTTGAGTCTATATTTAGATGATACTACTAAGTCTTGGGTAGTAGATTTATGGGCTTCATTTCATGCCACACCCCATAGGAAATATTTTCAAGATTATGTTCAAGGTGATTTTGGACAGGTTTATTTGGGTGATGATGAACCATGTCAAATTGTTGGAATGGGTAAGGTAAAAATAAAGCAAAAGAATGGAAACCAATGGTTACTAAAAGAGGTGATACATATACCAGATCTGAGAAGAAATATGATTTCATCAGAGCAGTTGGCATGTGAAGGTTGTATATCTATATTTACAGATAAGGCATGGAAGGTCACTAAAGGATCAATTGTAATGGGAAAATGAGAAGGGGTAGGTACATTGTATTTATGTACTATTAATGTTGACTCTTCTATCTCTTTAGCTTCTACAAGAGTGGATAAAAAATTGTGGCATCATAGGCTTGGACACATGAGTGAGAAGGAGATGAAAATACTTCACTAAAGAAATTTGTTGACAGATCTTAAACAAGTTGATTTGGATTTCTGTGAGCATTGTGTTTATGGAAAACATAAGAGAGTCAGATTTCTCAGAGTTGGAAAAGAAATGAAGAGTGAAAAGTTGGAACTTGTGCATATAGATGTATGGGGACCTACTCAGGTATCATGTCTTGGTGGCTCTCATTATTATGTTACTTTTATTGATGATGCATCTAGAAAACTTGGGTTTATTGCATTTGACAAAAAATATGATGTTTTGATACTTTTAAGAAATGGAAAGATTTGGCTGAGAATGAGATAGGAAAGAGATTGAAATGTCTCAGATCAAAAAATGGAGGTGAATAATGCAGCAAGGAGTTTTATAATTACTATTCATACCGTGGGATTCGTGGAGAAAAACCAGTTCCAGGAACACCACAAGAAAATGGTGTGTCAGAAAGGATGAACAGGATAATCATGGAGCATGCAAGGAGTATGAGATTGCATGTTGGGTTTCCCTTACAGTTACATGCAGATGTTGTAGATATTGTTGTTTAACTAATAAATAGAGGACCTTCAAGCTCATTGGATGGTGGCATTCTAGAGGAGGCATGTACAGGTAAAAAGGTAAACTATTCATTTTTGAAGACTTTCAATTGTGAAGCATTTGTCCATATTGATAAAGAAAACAAAACAAAGCTTGAAGAAAAATCCAAGAAGTGTACCTTTATTCGATATGGTGTTAAAGATTTTGGTTATCGCTTATGGGATTACGAAAATAAAAAAATAATTACGAGTAGAGATGTCATATTCAATGAGAAGGCCATGTACAAATATCAATTGCAGGGAAGGAAACATGAAGAAGAAAAACCCGAATACACAGTGCTTGATGAGATCATTGAAAAAGAAACTCCAAAGGTACCTAAAAAACAAAATGTACAACAACAAGAGAAATAGGTACCTCAAAATCCTACACGTGTTGTTAGAAGATCTACCAGGTTAAGTAGACCCCCTGAATGATACTCTCATTCATTGTATTATTTATCGTTGACTGATTCCAGTGAACTAGAAAGTTATCAAGAGGCAATGCAGGTAGACACTAAAAAGAAGTGGGAGCAAGGGACGAAAGATGAAATAGATTCCTTGGTAAATAACTAGACTTGGGAGTTGGTTTGGTTGCTTGCAGGAAAAAGAGCATTGTAGAATAAATGGGTTTACAGGTTGAAGGAAGAAGATGGAGGCCAAAAGCGGTATAAGGCCATACTTGTTGTAAAGGGGTTTGCACAGAAGAAAGGTATATATTTTGATCAAATATTTTCTCATGTTGTTAAAATGACTTTGATTGGGACCATTTTAAGTCTTGTGGAAGTAGAATATTTGCATCTTGAACAGTTAGATGTAAAACCAATTTTTCTCCATGGGGATTTGGATGAAGAGATTTATATGCAACAACCACAAGGGTATGAGGTCAAAGGGAATGAGAATTCGGTCTACATGTTGAAGAAGAGATTTTATTCCCTAAAGAAAGATCCAAGGAAATGGTATTTGAAGTTTGGTAGGTTTATGACAGAACAAGGTTATAGTAAATGTCATTTTGATCACTGTGTTTATCTTAAGAGGCTATAAAATGGAAGCTATATTACCTTTCTATTGTATGTAGATGACATGCGTGTTGCAGGGTCTAACATGCAAGATATAAATGTGCTCGAGAAGAAATAATTAGGTAATTCATTTGTGATGAAGGATTTGGGTGCTGCAAAGAAAATCCTTGGTATGAGAATAACAAGAGACAAGAAAAATCACAAATTGACATTGTCTAAGGGTAAGTACATAGAGAAGGTGTTGGAGAGGTTTAGAATGCAGAATGCAAAACCAATTATTACACTTTTGGCCAACCATTTCAAATTAACCAAGGAAATGTGTCCCAAGACATATGAGAAGATAGAATACATGTCTAGGGTCCCTTATTCATCAACAGTTGGAAGCTTGATGTATTCAATGGTGTGCACAAGACCAAATATTGCACATGCAATGGGATTTGTGAGTAGGTATATGAACAATCCAGGTAAAGAACATTGGGAGGAATTAAGGTGGATTCTCAAGTATTTGATATGTACTAATACTCATGCATTGTGTTTTGGAGGTTCAGACATTGTTCTACATGGATATGTTGATTCAGATATGGAAGGTGATAAAGACAACAAGAGGAGCACTATAGGGTATGTTTTTACTATAAATGGAAAAACAATAAGTTGTATTTCGAAACTACAAAAGGTTATTGCACTTTCAACAACGGAAGCAAAGTATGTTGTTGCTATCGAGGCTAGTAAAGAGATGATTTGGTTACGGAGGTTTATGGAGGAATTGGGAAAGTAGCAGGAGAATAGAAGGTTGTACTGCGACAACCAGAGTGCCATTCATCTTGCAAAGAACTGAGCCGTCCATTCTAAGACTAATCATATACAACTCAAGTACCATTTCATACGGTCCATTTTGGAAGATGGATAATTGAAGTTGGAAAATATACATACTAGATAGAATCTTGCAGACATGGTAACAAAGGTAGTAACCAGGGAGAAACTGAGTTCCTTCTCAGTTTCAGTTGTTCTTCAATAATGAAGGTGAAGATGAGAATTTTTCCAGGTCCAAGGTGCATCATCGTCCAAAACGTATAGTAGCAGTGGAGTTGTTGTGATCAGTCTCCAAGTGAGAGATTGTTGGTTGTGGAGCCTGATTATATTCCTAATTCATATGCAGGTCAAAGAAATTGTAGG
>ML818486.1:160444-170634 GCA_009831015.1 Picea engelmannii | reverse complement strand
TTGGGTAGTAGATTTAGGGGCTTCATTTCATGCCACACCCCATAGGAAATATTTTCAAGATTATGTTCAAGGTGATTTTGGACAGGTTTATTTGGGTGATGATGAACCATGTCAAATTGTTGGAATGGGTAAGGTAAAAATAAAGAAAAAGAATGGAAACCAATGGTTACTAAAAGAGGTGATACATATACCAGATCTGAGAAGAAATATGATTTCATCAGAGCATTTGGCATGTGAAAGTCGTATATCTATATTTACAGATAAGGCATGGAAGATCACTAAAGGATCACTGGTAATGGAAAAATTAGAAAGGGTAGGTACATTGTATTTATGTACTATTAATGTTGAATCTTCTATCTCTTTAGCTTCTACAAGAGTGCATACAAAACTGTGGCATCATAGGCTTGGACACATGAGTGAGAAGGACATGCAAATACTTCACACAAGGAATTTGTTGACAGATCTTAAACAAGTTAATTTGGATTTCTGTGAGCACTGTGTTTATGGAAAACATAAGAGAGTCAGATTTCTCAGAGTTAGAAAAGAAAAGAAGAGTGAAAAGTTGGAGCTTGTGCATACAGATGTATGGGGACCTTCTCAGGTATCATGTCTTGGTGGCTCTCGTTATTATGTTACTTTTATTGATGATGCAACTAGAAAAACTTGGGTTTATTGCATTCGACACAAAATATGATGTTTTGATACTTTTAAGAAATGGAAAGATTTGGTTGAGAATGAGATAGGAAAGAGGTTGAAATGTCTCAGATTAGAAAATGGAGGTGAATAATGCAACAAGGAGTTTTATAATTACTATTCATACCATGGGATTCGTGGAGAAAAACCAGTTCTAGGAACACCACAAGAAAATGGTGTGTTAGAAAGGATGAACAGGACAATCATGGAGCATGCAAGGAGTATGAGATTGCATGTTGGGTTTCCCTTACAATTATAGGCAGATGTTGTAGATATTGTTGTTTAATTAATAAATAGAGGACCTTCAAGCTCGTTGGATGGTGGCATTCTAGAGGAGGCATGTACAGGTAAAAAGGTAAACTCTTCATTTTTGAAGACTTTCAATTGTGAAGCATTTGTCCATATTGATAAAGAAAACAGAACAAAGCTTGAAGCAAAACCCAAGAAGTGTACCTTTATTCGATATGGTGTTAATGATTTTGGTTATCGCTTATGGGATTAGGAAAATAAAAAAATAATTACGAGTAGAGATGTCATATTCAATGAGAAGTCCATGTACAAATATCAATTGCAGGGAAGGAAACATGAAGAAGAAAAACTAGAATACACAGTGCTTGATGAGATCACTGAAAAAGAAACTCCAAAGGTGCCAAAAAAACAAAATGTACAACAACAGGAGAAATAGGTACCTCAAAATCCTACACGTGTTGTTAGAAGATCTACCAGGTTAAGTAGACCCCCTGAATGATACTCTCCTTCATTGTATTATTTAATGTTGACTAATTCTGGTGAACTAGAAAGTTATCAAGAGGCAATGCAGGTAGACACTAAAAAGAAGTGGGAGCAAGGAATGAAAGATGAAATAGATTCCTTGGTAAATAACCAGACTTGGGAGTTGGTTTGGTTTCTTGCAGGAAAAAGAGCATTGTAGAATAAATGGGTTTACAGGTTGAAGGAAGAATATGGAGGCCAAAAGCGGTATAAGGCCAGACTTGTTGTAAAGGGGTTTGCATAGAAGAAAGGTATATATTTTGATCAAATATTTTCTCATGTTGTTAAAATGACTTTGATTGGGACCATTTTAAGTCTTGTGGAAGTAGAATATTTGCATCTTGAATAGTTAAATGTAAAACCAACTTTTCTCCATGGGGATTTGGATGAAGAGATTTATATGTATTAACCAGAAGGGTATGAGGTTAAAGGGAAGGAGAATTTGGTCTACATGTTGAAGAAGAGATTTTATTCCCTAAAGCAAGCTCCAAGGAAATGGTATTTGAAGTTTGGTAGGTTTATGACAGAACAAGGTTATAGTAGATGTCATTTTCATCACTGTGTTTATCTTAAGAGGCTATACAATGGAAGCTATATTACCTTGCTATTGTATGTAGATGACATGCTTGTTGCAGGGTCTAACATGCAAGATATAAATGTGCTCGAGAAGAAATAATTATGTAATTCATTTGCGATGAAGGATTTGGGTGCTGCAAAGAAAATCCTTGGTATGAGAATAACAAGAGACAAGAAAAATCACAAATTGACATTGTCTCGGGGTAAGTACATAGAGAAGGTGTTGGAGAGGTTTAGAATGCAGAATGCAAAACCAGTTATTACACTTTTGGCCAACCATTTCAAATTAACCAAGGAAATGTGTCCCAAGACACGTGAGCAGATATAATACATGTCCAGGGTCCCTTATTCATCAATAGTTGGAAGCTTGATGTATGCAATGGTGACCAAATATTGCACATGCAATGGGAGTTGTGAGTAGGTATATGAACAATCCAGGTAAAGAACATTGGGAGGATTTAAAGTGGATTCTCAGGTATTTGAGAGGTACTAGTACTCATGCATTATGTTTTGGAGGTTCAGACATTGTTCTACAGGGATATGTTGATTCAGATATGGCAGGTGATAAAGACAACAAGAGGAGCACTATAGGGTATGTTTTTACTATAAGTGGAACGACAATAAGTTGTATTTTGAAACTACAAAAGGTTATTTCACTTTCAACAACGAAAGAAAATTATGTTGTTGCTATCGAGGCTAGTAAAGAGATGATTTGGTTACAGAGGTTTATGGAGGAATTGGGAAAGTAGCAGGAGAATAGAAGGTTGTACTGCGACAACCAGAGTGCCATTCATCTTGCAAAGAACTAATCCGTTCATTCTAAGACTAAGCATATACAACCCAAGTACCATTTCATACGGTCCATTTTGGAAGATGGACAATTGAAGTTGGAAAATATACATACTAGCTAGAATCTTGCAGACATGGTAACAAAGGTAGTAACCAGGGAGAAATTGAGTTCCTTCTCAGTTTTAGTTGTTCTTCAATAATGAAGGTGAAGATGAGAATTTTTCCAGGTCCAAGGTGCATCATCGTCCAACATGTATAGTAGCAGTGGAGTTGTTGTGATCAGTCTCCAAGTGGGAGATTGTTGGTTGTGGAGCCTAATTATCTTCCTAATTCATATGCAGGTCAAAGAAATTGTAGGATACACAATTCTTTCCCCCCCCATCCTTGAGGGGGTCAATTTTTTTTAATGCAATTCAAATATTATAATTTCGTAGTCAATTTGAATCGTTCATTATAAGGCCACATATTTGACAGTAGAAGTTATGTTAGGGTTTTTTTTTCCCTAGAAGGAAACCCTCTTTTCGTATGAGGGCATTGTATTACAATGATAGAAGAATGTGAGTATTGTACTCTGAGAGAGGAGACTGTGAGAGAAAGAAGAGGAAATTACAACATATGTGTTGTAGGTTTTATCCCTTCATTTGCTGGATAATAATAAAGGTAGTACTTGGTAATTTCTCTGGTGGACGTAGCCCACATTGGGTGAACCTGATATATCCATGTCTCTATTGTATTATGTATCTTCTGTGTTTTATTTCCGCATTTGTTTTATTTTATTTCTCTAAGATCTTGTTTTTCTAACAAATATGGAGTTATAGGGGATACCCTTGGAGCATGGGTCATAGTTTGGGATCACTTCCATAACAACATGGCATCATAGTAATAGTTGCAATTCATGTACACAAAGTTTGTAGAATTTATTAAATTCAAGGATACAAAATATGATCATAAAGGATTAAGTAGTCATAAGGAGGAGTTGCAAGATAACATAAAGTTGAAGAAGACTCACAAAATCAATCAATATGTCTGGCTTGAAACACAAGACATAAGTTGATCTAGATTGGATCATCATATAATTTGTCATCTATCTTGGTACTTTCTGGGTGGAAAAAATTGCAAGAATTAGCTTGCAAGGCCATTGTAGTGGTAGGCTTCAGTTTGGAAAATTGGGGTATGGAACCTTCCAAAGCCATTTTGAGGAATTAAATGACATTTTTTGGGGTTACAATGTTCGAAACTTGTTTCCACACCCTCGATGATGTTCTACACATCAAGACCTTTCCAATGGTGCAATGATTGACTCAATTAGAGTTCGTATGCATAATCTATGCCTCCTGCAACTTGACCTACCTTGTTGACCACCACAGTATGAGTAGATGCCACATCAACCTACATTACTCACACATATGGGGCTAGCCACATGTGGAATTTCAAGAATCTTCTAGAAGGGCCAAACCTTATCACTAATTGAGGGTTGAGAAAGTCAAAACCCCGACCCTAGATGGCTATCAGACTATGTTAAACATTGAGCAACTAGGAGGAGAAGGGGTCCCATTCTTGAGCATTGTATTTGTTCCATAGTTTAGAAAAGTATCTAAGGAGTGGGACTTGGGAGCATAATAGTGGTAGGAGGAAGAGTCTGTAGTAGCCATTCAGGCCATAGAGTCATAGGCAAATCCATAGTGAGTGCCCCCCCTTTCTTTGTACTTGAATATCATTATTGTATAAATGAGAACATAGCATAGGCCTCACTTTCTAGCTGAGTTTTCTCCCGTATTGGGTTTCCTAGGATACATATTGTGTGCATTTGTGTGGATGGTGTGTTCTTTTGCTTAGTCTTTCATTTTTGCATTTCAATGATTTCATTATTTTGAGCATTAAGCTAGTGATTATAAATATGAGATCTAAGGAAAATAAACTTGCATAATAAAATATTTAAGTATAATACAAGATCTATTGTGACGAACTATTCCAACGTAGTTTACATACCATAAGCACTAGTACCTTCTTGGCAGTGAACTATTTCACTCCCCCAAAAGTAGAATTTTATAGGAAACAATGACTAAACAATGAAGAGCGTACTAAGGGACATAGAAATATTTAAAAGAAAAGGGGGGCATAGTGCTAGTAGGGGACTTGAATGGGAGAACATGGAACCTCCAAATGGCATGTTTGATAGAAAACACACAATCCCTATGGTTCACTAAATATGAGCAGCTTTCGAAAAAGGTTATCAACATATGACAATAAGGAACTCACACACTTTAGCAAAGATATTTTACACTTGTATAACATGCACATCATCCACAATTGTCATAGGGAGAAGTTGTTGAACCATGACTCGTTATTCGTAGAGATTAAGTAGACATAAAGGAGGTTGGGGAGAGAATATACAAGTATAAACATAGTAAAAAAGAAATTATTGTTCTCACAAAAAATGTAGAAATTTTAGAAAAATTTGAAAAAATCACCTCCTTATAATCGATTTTTATAAACAAAACAAATAAAACAATAAATCTATGCCAAAAATTAATGAAACAACCCACCTACCATGGAAAAGTTGCAAAGTGAAGAAACTATATATATATATATATATATATATATATATATATATATATATATAACACTTTTGAAAAACCCATGATTCAACAAAACAAAGAGTTTGAGATGGACAAAAACATGTACAAGAGAGACAACATAAAAAAAAAATCTCACTTTATATAAACTGATTGTAACAATTAATGACAAGACTTCACTGAATTGGGGGCATATCTTTTGGAACTACATCTATAATCACATATGAACAAAGGTAGGAGTTAGTCATTTATTGAGCTGAAATGGTGAGACAAAACTGCACTTAATTGGGGACATATCCATTGGAACTACCAATAGCTATAATCACATATGAACAAAGGTAGGAGTTAGTCGTTTATTGAGCGTAAATGGTGGGACAGTCAAAGCTCAACTAACTCCCACCATCATGAAGGGGACAACTAGCATGAAGTTTCCATGAGGGTATCCTATTTTCCTTATCCAAACGAAAAGTATGGACCAAAAATATCTAGAAACATGCACTAAAATAATGCAACGTAAAAACTATCATTCTCGTCATTGTCATTGACCGTATCAACTATCCTCTAGAGAAAACGTGTGTAAACCCTAAGAAAATTTATATGAGTTAAATGTTTCAACCACGAATGTACTAAATTACATTATTAACCATTAAAGAGGGACACGTGCCTTCACGGCCTCTATTTAATGCAAGTTTTCTATGACCATGAAATAATGCCCATTTCTCCCCATTTTATATTATAGTTTTTTTTTGTTTCCACCTGTCCATACGCTTCCAAACATAGTCCTTTGGGAGATTAATGCAACGTTCTGTCCTTTCTTTTGTATTACTTTCATTGAAAATCCATAACATTTACTCCCTTAACGTGTCCTTGGATGTTCCTTTCCTAAATATTCTAATTACAAAGATGAACAGTCAAAGAAGTGGCCACTAGGAAGAGTAACTAGTGGAATGGAGTAATGTGAGTATACTTTCTAGAAGGTTATTCTAATTACAAAGATGAGCAGTGAAAGAAGTGGCCATTAGGAAGAGTAACTAATGGAATGGAGTAATGTGAGTAAACTTTCTAGAAGGTGTTTGACAGTTACATTCTATGTGGGTTAGGAATTTTCAGTACAAAATAAAATCAACCATTTTTATGTTAAATATATTTGGGAGGGTATAAGACCTTTAATATTGAATGTTAAAAGGCGTAGGGGCATTGCCTCCATAATATGTTGCTCCTTCCACTCTTTTATTTCAATTTCTCTCTCGACTTTTTCTATTCTTTTAATATTTAATGCAAAAGAGCGCAAGGACATTGCCATTATGTGGCTTTTGTTTGGAATTGTGTTAAATTTGAGAAAAAATCAAACACTAAATACAATAGTCTAATAGTAATAGATAATAGATGCATGCAACCCAAAATATGTGCCAGCGATATAATTCATGGATGCATTAGATACTATCAATAATACTTGTCCATTTTTTAATTTTTATTTTCTGATGGAATGCACATCTTGAGGAAACCCTCCATACTCTTCTTTTCATTCTGAGGATGATATATGGGGTAAACCAGTTGGTTGCAGTTTTTGCAACTTAAATTAGCAAAGACATTGAGTAAGGCTCAATAATATCCACAGAGGCAACCTACTTGGGGACTTGACACCATGACCTCTTGCTTGTAATTCACAACACTCAACCACTCGAGCTAACGCACCAAACTATACTTGTCCATTCTTATTTGCTCCATTCCGCTCTTTTATTTTAATGCCTCTCTCAACCTTTCTTGCTCTTTTAACATTCAATGCTAAAAGGTATAAGGATATTGACACTATTAATTCATGTTTTCTAATTAAATGTTGAATATCAAATCATTTTATGTATGGATTCATCATCCATTTAGAAAGCATTTCCTTTAAATTAATAATTTCTTAAAATTATGTTAGTTGTTTTGACATCTATATCACTTAAGAGAGCTTAACACAAAAACATAACTTTATCACATTACAGGCTCAATATTTATATATACAAATGATATTATATTTTTTATAATAAAAAATTTTAAAAAAAAGTTGAAAAGAACAATTAGTGAATACATTAACAATAAAACATTAAGAGTGGGTTGCAAATTGCAGCCACCACAACATCCATTACATAATCACATGATCGTTAACAAATCTGAAAAAAAAGACAAAAGCCTTACTAAACGGTTAATAACCCTCCAAAAACACCCAAAGGACAAAAGCCTCCCTATATGTAGAAAGGAAAAGGCATCTAGTAAACCAATGGAAAAGCTAAATTCTAAACCACAATTTTTTAACCATCTGAAAATTATGAAGTAAGTGAGCCTTTCCACCCACATATCGAAACATATATATCGCTAAATATTCCAATGTATTAAGTTCAAAAAACTTAGTATGCATTGAAATGGCCGACACCACCATTCAAGAGTAAGACAAAGACACATAGTTATTGGTAATATTGGTGCACTTAGTTGCAAGTATGTCTCGATGTCCGCATAGAACTTGGAATTGATTGGATATATACATATTTAGATGGTAATTAGCATTGATGTTAGTGGAAAAGAAAACTACCACCATCCTAACTAGTTTGTATTGCTTGGCATTTTACATATTTTTCATATTTCATTTATTAATAGAATTTAGTTTTCACTATCTTTTAGTACTCTCTGCAATATTTCCATGAGTTTGTTTCCATTCGTATTCTTACCTTTCATTCCATCATCTATACAATCCAACTCACTTGAGAATAATAATGGATGAACTATAATTAATCAACCACATGGACCTTAACACCAATTAGGACTTTAAAATCATGATGGGAAAGGAGGAGTTAAAGAATCTATTAATTAAAAACATAACGCTAAGGCAAATTGAAGGACATCCAAACCTTGTAATTATTTCTTGAAGAAACTAATATAGAAAACCAACACTTTGAAAACACATAAAACAATTGGAAGATTTCTCTCAAAAAGAGAGGTAATTGTCTATGAAGGAGGGAAAGATTAGATAGAAAAACATAAGGATTGAGAAAATGAAGACATTATTGGTTAGTGCCAAAGAACTAGAAACCAAGTTAAAAAAACAACTTAAAAATTTCAAAACTTGATTAGAGATTGCAAGCACTCGGTAAGGAGAGGCTTGAGCAAGCAAGATAATTACACACAAGAAGGTGATGTCTATTATCCTAAATGAACACACGTGACAAAGCATGGCCAAGAATATTATAATCAACAAAGTGAAAAAATAAAATATGGATAAAAATGCAATAGGGACAATGATAACCTTCTTGAAAAATATTAGGGAGTGGGTGGACCCAATACATACAGCAAAATGGGTGGAAAAACACCAAAGTAAAGAGGCTAGATAAATACCATTCAAGGCCACACTCATAAATGAATGGGAGAAAGCTCAAATCATGCAAGGAAGGAAGAGGTGAAAGGGCTCCAAATTATTCATTGACGAGGGTTTCACCGTCCCATCCAACCATATAGGATAGAATGCAAGAATGAGCTTTAGTGAAGAAAGAAAGGAACCTAGGAAAATGGTTATATTTTGGAACAATAAAACCAAGATTAAGAAAGAAATTTAAAATAGCAAATTGAAAATGAGAAAATGTAGCCTACATGACCCAAGTAAATTAAAAATAATAATATGGTATTACATGGACTACAAGGCTATTGAAACTACCCATATCTAATCACATATTAACAAAGGTAACAGATAGTCGTTAATTGAGCCTAGATTGTGGGACAATCAAATCCCAACGAATTCCCACAGACATGATGAGGAGAACCACCATGAAGTTTCCACGAGGGTATCTATCTTCCTTATCCAAAAGAAAAGTATGGGTCAACAATATCTAGAAACATGCACTGAAATGTTTCAACCATGAATGTAATAAAATACATTATTAACCATTAAAGAAGGACACGTGCCCTCATGGCCTTTATCTAATGCATGTTTTCTTTGAGCATGAAGTAATGCCCATTGCTCCCCATTTTATATATTAGAGTTTCTTTGTTTTATTTCCACCTAACACAAATGCTATCCATACGCTTCAGTCAAACATAGTGTTGTTCTCATTGAAAATCGAGAATATTTACTCCCTTATTCAACATGTCAAACTCTTTCTGCGTTACAGATCACAAAGGTTGGGCTTGTGTCAACCTAGAAGATTTTTTCGTCCACAAGGCTAGTGAGATAACTTGTGTGGGACATTTATGTTTTATTATGTCGAGTGGTAACATGTGTGGGACATTTATGTTTTATGCCTTATTATGTTGAAGGCATATTTTTTTAATGTATTTTTTTATTATTGAAATTGTTGTATTCGAAACATTTTATGTTTTTTTTGTTTTTGTTTTTGTTTAATTTTATTTAAAATTTGGTGAGAAAGTGTTGGATTTGTATATTTGAGTGGTTAAGTTTGTATAATCCGAATGTTTCGAGGTTTTTTCAACATGTCAAATCCATTTATGCATTCAAAAATGCAATTTAAATAATAGAAAAAAATGATCTCATCCAAATATGTCGTCGGATTCCAACAAAAAAGACCAAATTGTATAATAGTTAGACAACACTATTAAAAATTTGCATATATCTAGATGACATCTAAGTATGTTTATACCATGATAATCAACAAATTTAATAATGTCAATATGCTTTGATAATCTACAAATTATCAATGTTAATAAGTTAGTGTGTAGTCCTCAAGTAGGGATCATGCATCTTATCTTTGTTAAACATCCTTTATATTTGGAGTTGTTAGATAAAAACAATGATCG
>ML818486.1:148585-160242 GCA_009831015.1 Picea engelmannii | reverse complement strand
GATCGCTTTGTAGGAATTGTTATTTCAACAAAAAAATCATCAATTTTATTTTGTTTGTCGGTTATTTAAACTTTCGATACCTTAGAGTATGAGAATTTCTATAGTTAGTCATAATTATAGTAAATTTATTGGATATGAATTTTGCTAAAGTTTAGAAATGTCCCAATGTTTTGAGTGGACACTCTATTGATATTTTACTTATGTAGCTAACAATTACAATTCTTCTTTATTATTACAATCATTTAGCACATTAACTGCATATATAAGATCACTGAAAGAGAGGCACTCACAAAAACAAGATAGACACAAATATTATCTTGGGAAACCGTCTAGGGGAAGAAAACCCAACAAATTTCCTCAATATAGATTAGCCAACCAAGAACAATGCTTCTCTCCAAGAGAGAACTAACAAGGCAGAAGATCCTCCTCTAACCCTTCACTAGGAAAGAGTAGCACACCACTTACCCAAGATGTATCCAAGAGATAGACCAAGAACCTTCACAATGTCACCTCCTAGTTGCAGTAGCATCTCCCTCTTAGACTTGTGCACATTCTCTTCTCAGTTGCATAGCTAGTGTGTGTGTGTGTACAAATGAGGCGCCGGCCTCCCTTATAAATAGTGGTTTGGCTAGCCTAAAATTAGGTCTGGGCCGACCTGTTACGTTTCCCTTTTATTTTCCGTTTCACATGTCAAGTCACAATAGGGCGGACTTTTACAAAGGCGTAATAGGGCCTAAATAAAAAATATAATATAATAATATTCTTTAGGGTTTGTCTTGGTCAAATACAATAAGGATATCTTCCAAATCTACTCAATCTTCAACACTCCCTCTTAGCAAGGAAGGTATTCTTCTTGTTATGATCATCATCATTGCTTATGTGCTTATGGATACTTGGTCATTTTCTTGTTTTCAATCACAGATCTATATATCATAGGAAGTTCTGCACTTTCACTAGAGTATTGTACCAACCTGCATCTGAGTTACCAACCTGTGTTGGGGTAGCGTACCATCTTGGTTTGGGGTTACCAACCTGTGTTGGGGTAGTGTACCATCCTGCGTTGGGGTAGCGTACTAGCCTGTGTTGGGGTTACCAACCTGCGCTGGGGTAGCGTACCAGCCTACCTTAGGGTTACCAACCTGCGTTGGGGTAGTGTACCAGCCTGCGTTGGGGTAGCGTACCAACTTGTGTTGGGGTTACCAACCTGCACTGGGGTAGTGTACCTCTACTGGGGATCTCATCACATCCCGCTACTGGGGAAATCATCACTTACCGCTACTGGGGAACACATCACTTCCCGCTACTGGGGAACACATCACTCCCTCTACTGGGGAACACATCACTCCCTCTATTGGGGAACACATCACTTCCTGCTACTAGAGAATTCTTTCTAGATCACTCCAAGCTTGTCTCTGAAATACTCGAGCTTAACTCTGGACATGGTCTTATTCAAAACATTTGCTACCTGTTCATCGGTGGAAATATAATGGAGTCTTACTACTCCCTTCTGTACCATGTCCCGTACATAATGGTACTTGATCTCGATATGCTTGGACTTGTCATGCAACATTGGGTTCAATGACAACTTTATGCAACTATGGTTGTCATAAAAGATACAAGTTTCCTCCAACTCGAGATTAAATAATTTTGCAATCAACTTCCAAAGCCACACTGCTTCACCACAAGTTGACCATGCTTCCACATACTATTCCTCTGCAGAACTGAGTGCCATATAGGTCTGCTTCTCATTGAGTCATGATATCACAACTGATCCCATACTAAAGCAATATCCAGATGTACTTTTCTGGTCTGTGACATTGCCTTCCCAATCTGAATTTGAAATCTTATCTCACACTCCGAGATATATCTGGGTCCATAATCGATTGTACCCTTTAGGTACCTCATCACATGTTTTTCCATAATCAGGTGAACATGTCTTTCACCGAAAAATATATATCTATCCTCGTGTTCTTTGAACCGGATTTTCACATCACATTGTACCAAATTGGTACACTTGCTTAGCTGCAACTCAATATGCACAATCATGTGCTAGCTCTATGTGCTTTCTACAAAGAACTATATGTCTCATTGCATGAGAGTATGTCCTCTACTCTCTCTGCAATTGTTCCTTTTGGAACTAGGACTCTGCACCTGTAGCTGCTCTTTCTGAAGCTAAGAATGATTTCTCCATTCTCACTGTAGTTGTTGAACTTATAGAGTAGCTCCTGTATTCTATCACGACAACAACTTCATCTGAAACTGAGAGTGGCTCAAAAAATGACATTGAGGGTAGCTTATCCTCTTTCTCTAGAGGTAACTCAATCTTCTATTGTAGTCATGCCTCCATGGTCTGACTTATGTATTGCACCTACTGGCACTGGAGATAAATCAATCTCAAATACAGGGATTGTCATACCTACTCCCTCTGAATCTCATACTGTGTCGGCTTCTTTTAATGAATCATGTTTTTTCTATATATACTTCTTCTGATTAATGGAGAAAGTGTCTTGTCATAGTCTTCTCCCTCTTGCTAGGAGAATCCTCTAGACACAAATTAGGATTTGTACATCTCTATGAATAGTCTTGGGGAGGTTGCTCGTCCTTACTAGATTGTGAGGGATGACTCCCTATGAACTCTAGCTCCTTCTGAACTGGTACATGGTGGGGTTGCCTGCCTCGCCACTGGTGGATCCATATGCTCCTCATGATATGGCTTGTCAATGCTATATCTATTTGCATCATGCAAAGTGTCACGGGACCATACTGGTCTCTTCCCGGTTACTACAATGATTATGGGTAGGCCCTTCTGGATCTACTAACTCTTCTTGATGATCTAAAGATTGGTCAACTTCATTAGAGGGATTTGTTCTATCATCTTTGGAGCCTTCTTCTCCTCATGATATGTCTCCATATGAGTTGTTATGTATCTAGCAAAAGTAGCTTCTTCTTCTTCTTCTTCGGTACATGGATGTATATTTTCATGTATACAACTTTGATAGTCTGCTCCATATCTCATATAATATGTTGCCTCTTGCAACTGCCACTATATCTCCCTCGGGGTTATCACTTGTGACATGCCCAAAACAAGAACAACATGGGAGAAACAATAGACAAGAATAATACTCTTTATAATAATAATAAAAACAATAGCGAGAACAATTTTCCTAGTAGTTGATTCAGAGCTATCACTTGTGACCTATCTGAAACAAGGATCAAAAGTAAGAAATACAATAATAAGAAATGAGAGCAAAACTCTTCTAGTGTTATGATCAATCATTCCTCCATGGTAACCTGGAAACAAAACAAGAAGTTTCTCTTAGAGGAGATGTTAGTTATATCTAGTAAATGATTACAATAAGAATTTATCTCAATAGTGATCACATGATACCAATAAAAAATTTCAAAGATTTATATCACAACTATAGTGTTTACTTGTAATGTGGCAGTCATCAAATTTGATATGTGAAAATATGAATATTATCAATTTAATCAATCAAACCTGGAACTTGGAGTCTTGTCCTCAAGAATGAGTGTGTTTCTTTTCTTCCAAGTCTCCTTCACTCAATATGACAAGTATTCTCTTCAACATGTCCTCTGTACTAAGATAATATGCTTTCTTGACATAAATTTGAGTTAGAGAATAAACTCTATAATCTTAACCTTAATCAATCTAATACTTTGACTTTAATTTTGACCAATGGTTAGTATGATAGTCATAACTTCAATAGATCAAAATACAACCTAGATGTTTGTAATATCACGATAATTCCATAACAAATAGAGGCATATCAAAATAATCAAACCCGGGGCGCATTGTTCCTCTGACTGTGTTGGATTTGAGATCCTTCTGGATCTGTGATTATTGTTTGGACAAAAGATCCCTTCTCCTGCAAATACCCTTAAGATAAAGATACAGTTTAAATATATGTAAGTACATACCTCTAAAAATATCAGTAGGTAGTGGAACCATCCGACAACAATGACAAGCAATAACGAAACTTTAAAACTGCAAAGGTGCTTCAAATTGTAATCTAATGGTAGCTGGAGATTTGCTAGGGTAAGGCGCACTGGGACAATAAAACATCAGTCCCAACACTTCAAAAAAAATTTCACTGCAACTGGTACTGCAACTGTAACTGTAACTGATACTGCGACTGCAATGGGTACTGCAACTACAACTAATACTACAACCACAACTTAGGGTTTTATGAGGAAACCCTAATTTCTCAAACTTAAAATTTCAAAATTCTGATCTAGGGACTAGATGCGACCTCCTAGGTAGAGCTCCTAGATGGTTTTACTTTTCCCAACATCCTTCAGTAAGGTGGATGACGTCACCTTTCAGGGTTTATGCAAAAACCCTAGTATGCAGAAACCCTAATTTCTGAAATTTGTCCAAAACTGAAAATTGTTCTAGGGAAAAGATACACTAGGGTTATGAGAGTATTCCTATGACCTTTGCTTCTTCAACGAGTTTTTTATGCTATTAAAATGCCTTCTTTCAGGCCCACTCTGACACCATGTTGATATTTTACTTATGCAACTAATAGTTACAATTCTTCTTTATTATTACAACCATTTAGCACATTAATTGCATATATAAGATCACTGAAAGAGAGGGAATCACATAAACAATATATACACAAATAGTATCTTGTGAAACCCTTTAGGGGAAGAAAACCCACCAAACTTCCTTAATATAGATTATCCAACCAAGAACAATGATTCTCTCCAAGATAGAACTAACAAAGCAAAATATCCTCCTTTGACCCTTCACTAGGAAAGAGTAGTGCACCAGTTAACCAAGATGTATCCAAGAGATAGACCAAGAACCCTCACTACGTCACCTCCTAACTGCAGTAACATCTCCCTCTGAGACTTGTGCACTTTATCTTCTCAACTACAAAGCTAGTGTGTGTGTACAAATGAGGTGTTGGCCTCCCATATAAATAGTGGTTTGGCTAGCCTAAAATTAGGTATGGGCTAACCTGTTACTTTTCCCTTTTTATTTTTTGTTTTACATATCAAGGAACAATAGAGCCGACTTTTACAAAGGAACAATAGGGCCTAATTAACAAATATAATATAATAATATTCTTTAGGGTTTGTCTTGGTCAAATACAATAATGATATATTATGAAGCTAATCAATCTTCAACACACTCAACTCATCATTAGGGGATTCAAACCTCTGTCCTTGAATCCTTTGACCTAATTTATAAATTAGGTGGCATTGAGACTTTAAATCTTATCAAGATATGTCTTATATCTACTTTCTTTATTTTTAAAGGTAATTTATTTGAAAAAACTAAAGGAACAATGATAGGATCATACTTACCCCTTTGTAGTGGAAAAAATATTTATGAAACACTTTGAAACAATAGCCCTCAATAGTTTCCATACCAAACCTAATTGTTGGTTTTGATTCATTGATGACACTTATAACTTATCTCCCCATATTTAGTTTACCATGGAAACCCAATAGGATAACTTGCTTCCTTTCATATATGTTCTATTTACTCAGTGACAAGATGGCTCCCACTCTCACCAAATATTTGGACAAAATACTCATACTAATTGACATCTTCATGCCCAATCCCACCATCACCATGCTCAAATTAAAAATAGTTGTTCTTAAAACTCCTATATCTATAGCCAATTGAATTTCTACCCCCAACACATAAATGAAGAAAGAACCATTCTCACTAATGTTCTCCAAGCCAAAGGTTATTCTATTTCCCAAATCATCATATCTTTTCACAACATTTTCCATCCAAAAACCAAGAACCCAGGCACCCTACCTCTTTTTCTCAAGGACAAAATTTGCTCTCTTACATTGATGGAATCATTGATCATATTTCCAATATATTAGCCACAAAAAAATCAAAACTCTTTTGAAACCTCATAAAAACTAAAGTATTTATTTATAAGAGTCAAAGATAAATATAACCCTATGCTCCTGAAGGTGTTTATTAGATATGTTCTTTTAGACAAGTTTGGATAGATCTATTGGTTTGGTTGATGGAGAAAGATCAAATCATGCAAGGAAGAATGAGTTTAAAGGGATCAAATTATTCATTAACGAGGATCTCATCGTTCCATCCAACAAAAGGAAAGAATGAAATAGTGAACTTTAGTGAAGAAATCAAGGAACCTAGGCAAGTGGTTTTATTTTGAAACAACAAAGCCAAAATTAATACAAAAAAGCCAAAATTAAGAAGTTTAAAGTAATTGTTGAAATACTAAGGGGGGGGGGAGGTGAATCAGTATGAGCACTTTATACCACTTTTAACCACAATATATATTCTTTCACTTTATCAACAATGTTCAATAGTTTATCATCAATGTATCATATATGATTTCATTCAATATATCATGAGCATATAGAATCGCATCAACAACATCAAATCAAATACACAGTACACCAGTATTTACGTGGAAACCCAAATGGGAGAAAACCACGTAATGATTTCTTATATATATCAAGAATTCATTCATAGGAAGCACCAACTTCCAAATTCTCCAGCTGCAACTAGAAGGAGGATACAACCCCCTATCTATAGGCTCCAACCAGAAGGAAGCTACAACTACCTGAATTGTCTAGCTCCAACCAGAAGGAGGCTACAACCCCCTTGGTTCTCTGACTTCAATCATAAGGTGTCTACAACCACCTAGGTCTCAGGCTCCAACCTGAAGGAAGATCCAACTCCCTGATTCTTCGGCTACAAACCTCTTTTCTTTCCTCGTCCTACCTCCATGAAATATAAGTGTAGACCAACTGTCACTACCACAATCACTACCACTGTCACTGCCATTTCCACTGTCACTGCCATTTCCACTGTCACTATCACATCAATCTGTAATGTGTCAACCTGTCACTATATCTATCCTTTCACATCAACCTGTCTAAACTGTCACTATCATCGATACTCAACTAGATCCTCTAACATGGATCATATACCAAGGAAACCTATCAACTAGATGTCCAACATCACCAACACATGCTTCTACCAAGCATGTACCAACGTCGCCAACAAACCATCAAAATATATGTGTCTCAACCAATTAGCAACTTGTACCATGCATCAACCATGCACCTCAACATGTACCATCAACCATGTACCATAACAAGTCCATCAACCATGCACCAAACCATGTACATCAACTTGTAACATAACTAGTGCATCAACAATGCACCAAACCTCCACCAATATGCCAATATCACCAAGATGTGCCTCAAGCACTATGCCAACATCAAGTGTCCAACATGCACCTCAATCATGTGCTAAACCAAGAAATAAGTTATGCCTCAAGAATTATTTTAACAATATCAACAATACATGCATCTAATCATGTACCTCAATCCATGTGCCTCAACCATATACCATATCAATCATGATATGTCTCAATCATGCCATACACCATAACATTATCAAATATAACCCTAAAAACATGCATATAAACATACTCGTAACTCTATAAAAGACCTAGTGTATGTGATCACAGACCTGCAAACCTTCCTCAACTTCAATAACAAGAGAATATAATCTTCATCAAGCTTTACCTTAGTCTCACAGGACTAGTTTTTGGATTAGTCACAAACCCTAACTTTCAACAATAATAACTACGTACCTGTAATGAATAAAGGTATGAATATTGTACACAATATTCTTTAATATATTATCTGCAATTCCTCCATGTTTCACTTCTTGGAACCTCCCAGAAAAGGGTTTATAGAAAAAATGGCATACCTTTCTGAATTCTAGCTTATTCTAGAGAATGAACTTGTAGAGAATTCCATGTGGGGAATATTTGATATGTGGATATGTAAATCACACAAAACATACTACATAATGTATTATATCCAATTCATTTGATCTCACTGAATGTGGATATTCTATGAAGAAGTTATGACCTTTTTACTCGAAACACTTGTTTGAGACTAGTTCCAGGACTAGCCAAAAACCCTATCTTCCACATAGTATATCTCCCAAAATATAATGACCAAGAAGAAGGAATTTCTACCATAGGTACCTTGATATTTCGTACAAATAGCCTCCAGGTTTCACTATTTGATCATTCTAGAAAAATAACTATAGAGAAAATGGTAAGATGACATGTAAATAACATACCTTAGAACACATCATCACAAGACTTCATCCTCCCTTGCAATTTAGACTTTCTTTACTTCACCTTCCCTTGCAATTCAGACCTTCTTTACTTCATCTTCCCTCTGAAAAATGCCTCATATATCATTGGTTACCTCAGATGAGAATCACTTGATCATTTAGATAGATATTCATTGAACTTGTGTGTATAAATCATGTACTTATGAGAGACTTCTTGAGGTGTATTTATACTTTTTCTAAGTAACCTCTTTGCTTAACTTTAGGGATTTTTGAACTTTCTTTTTACAACCATTTTACCCTTTCATTAAATACTTGTAACCAACTAGGGGATTCTTAACCCATATTTGGGGCCTCCATAGGGTCTTCTTAACCCATCTTTGGGGCTTGAACTTCATGAACTCATAACTCCTCAACCATGAGGAACCACATGGTGTACCACCTATCATTGGAAATGGAACGACATGTACTATCCTTCCATGATAGTATTACATGAAATTTCATTTTCCTTCATGTTCATATTCCTCAATAAATTTTGTGTCCCATAACCACACCTCTGGGGCTACATGTAGACTACATCGAATGCACCCAACTATCTCACCATCAATATAGATCATACAAATTTCAATCACCTATCCAACATCTCTGGGCCTCTCCAAGGGTTGACATCAATCTCTAAGGGTTGACATCAATGACAACCAACTATCCAACAATCCCCCCTTTTTGCATTGATGGAAACACCAACATTGATGGCAACACTAATGCTCCAATGCTCATGCTCCCCCTGTAATCATTTGTCCTCATCAATGTCTCTCACTCTCCCCCTTTGACATTAATGGAAAAGGGTATCTCTCCTTGGGGCTTCTCCCCCTGTCTTCATGCATATGTTTTTTTCTCTTCATTACCATGCCTTTGTTCTTTCTTTCTTTCTTTGAAAAAAGATACCTCCCCCTGTTGATATGTCTCCTCCTAATATTGTACCTGCTCTAATCAATTATAGACAAAAGAATAACTCCCCCTGTGGGTGTGTATCCCCATGTCTGCATGATACTGATCTTCCTTTCTTGATCTTTCTCTCTCCGATGATTTTCCTTCTTTGCAAGATTTAGAGATACTCATGAAATGTTTCCTTTCTACTCTTCCAGTGCCACTTATTTTCCATTGGTGCTTCCTCTTGAAATTCACTGACATATATAAAAATTCATTATTTTATTTCTTAAATCACTTGTCATGTTCATTTGACCACGTTGTCGAATGATTTTTTTATGATGACATAGCTTCTAATGACAATTTCTCTTTTCCTATTCTGTTGTGCCTTTCACTGCTTTCTTTTTTGTGACCAACTGATTCCACTGATTTCAATTGTAAATACCTTGTTATGCATAATTTCTTACCCATGCTCTCTGTACCTACTAAGAATATCATGAATCCATCTCTGTCTATATGTCACAAATTGTCCATAATTTACTACTCAATTATCCACAATGTTGACCCATCAGTCACTTAACTATCATGAAGGATTTACTTGAATATGCTACAACTGATCATAACATGTTCCTATTTATTATATTGAATCAAATATGTCCATTGATATGATCTATCTGCTCATCAAACTCTACATGTATGGAACAACTTGTATTGAAGATATCCCCGCTTGAATACATGCGTGCAACACAATCATAAATTCCTGCCTGCCAATTGATACATGTGTGGGAACACTACTTCTCAACCGATCAATTGTTATTTGGTACTTATACTATTCGATTGTTCTAAATATTTATTTGTAAACACTTCATACTACTCGAAAGATGGTTCTTTGATTTGTAATGTCTACTGCATGGACTCCCCCTATTCAACATAAATATTTGTTGGGAGTCTCCAAGCCGGATGGCTCAGAAAAACACCCACTCTGATGCAGAGTAGTCTTCCTCTTCATCTATAGACTTGTCATCTTTCTAAAATCTGAATTCTTCCTTTCTGACTATGGATTGATCTCGTACTAAAATCCCTGAAAGTACAATCTCTTGTGCCTTTTATTTATTCACCTATTCTTCTCAATTTCTTTTCCATACTTTCTTATATCTGATATCAATGTTCTCTTTCATGGAAGTAACGATCATTCTTATATAATCATGAGCTATGTGTCCATAATTATGGCATTTGTAACATTCAATGTTATGTGGGGCCACATAAACATTTATTTCTTGAACATTTCTTCCATAAGCCCTATAATCCACAACCTTATGTCCAAAGTTAGTACAATAAATACAATGACCATAAAATAAATTTACATACTTTGGAGTAAATGATCTTCTTTGTGGTGTAGTTCTCCTGAAATCTTATCTTGGATGATCATGATATTCCCTTCTGTGGATCCCTTCATTATGGTTGAATATTATTTGTTGCATGAATGTGGTAGGTCTTGTTGAATATGTATCTCTATTATACTCATTCTTCTTTGATTCTTGATAACCATGATTCCTTCCTTTGAGTACTTATGCATAACTTACTCTTTTATTCATTCTTATTTTCTAGTAACTTGGAGGGATTCTCTTCAACATTTTCTATTGATGAGGTGGATTTTTCTGTCTCGTCAACGGGTTTTTTTAGCATGACGATTTTAACTCTCAATGTGACAACTTCTTTTTCAAGATTCTCAATGTCTTCTTATTTCTTCATCATTTGAATCTTCACGACTTCTTCTGTTCACTTTTCTTCTTCAAGTTGGATCTTCAAGGATGTGATTTATTTTTCAAGTCTTCTCTCTTCTTGATCAAATTCTACTTCAAGCTGATTTAATTCGTCGATTTGTTCCTTAATATGATCCATCAATATCTTCTCTCTCTTTTATGCTTCTTCCTTATGTGTTGCTATTTTGATTTCTTAACATTGCTTCTAATCCTCAAGAGTTTCTTCCATACTTCTTGCCTCTACTAGCTTACCCTTTAACATCATGATCGTCTGATCGACTTCTTTAGAGTTGGTGTTCTGAGATTCTTATTTCTTCAAATAAGGGCATTCAATTTCAAGATGTCCATGCTCTTCACAAGTAAAGAAAAAGAATTCACTTGTGTTGATTACACACTCTTCTTCTTTTGAATCTGTCTGACATAATGAGCATCTTACATATTGTTATGTACCTACATCTTCTTTAGCAATCTCTGTGATGGGAGAAGAATATATATTATGTAGCTTATCTCATATTTATTTAGATGATAAAAATTTTCCCACTTTGTCCTTTGTTGAATCATGTAATCCTTCCATGATAAAATCCATTGTTATTTTGTTTTTCTTCTTCAATTCCTTCTTGGATGCAGTCTTAGGTTTATTTGAAATGTTATATATTGTAAAAACTTAATGCCAAATATCATATCCATGTTCTTGCAAACATGTCTTTGTTCTTTTTCTCCATATCTCATAGTCCAAACCATTATGACCATTGAATATTGGTGTTCCATTCTCAGTGTAATCCATGAACTCCTTCATGCTCTCCTTCCTGTGGTTAAATTGTTTCCTTGAAGGAACCTACTCT
>ML818486.1:109040-120909 GCA_009831015.1 Picea engelmannii | reverse complement strand
TAGCATCACAACAGGTGACATGTACTTCCATGGTGGCAGGTACATGGAGGAAGGGAGTTAGAAAAATTGCTAAGTGTTGGAATTATTATGAGTCCGTGAGTCCACAAGTTTGTGAGTCTGCAAAGGTAAAAATGGCTAAGTGTTGAGACCTATTATGAGTCCTGAGTTCGCAAGTCCGCAAAGTTAGAAAAATGGCTAATTTTTGGACTTATTATGAGTTCATGAGTCCATGATTCGACAATTCTGCAAGTTCGTGAGTCCACAAAGGTAAAAATGACTAAGTGTTGGACTTATTATGAGTGCATGAGTTCATGAGTTTGCGAGTCCGCAAAGGTAAAAATGGCTAAGTGTTGGACTTATTATGATTTCGTGAGTCCACAAGTCTATGAGTCCACAAAGGTAAAAATGACTAAGTGTTGGGACTTATTATTAGTTTGTGAGTCTGTGAGATCGTGAGTCAGTGAGTCCAAATATATGGAAAAATAATCTGAGTGTTGAGACTTTTCAGACAGACTTATGAAAGGAATAATTATGCTTTCATGAGTCTGGAAGACTGTGAGTCCATGAGTCGGAATAGATGGAAAAATAGTCTAAGTGTTGAGTTTTTTCGGACAGAATTATGAAAGGAATAAGTATTCTTTCATGAGTCCACAAGTCCGCGTGTCCAAATAGATGGAAAAATAATCTAAGTGTTGAAATTTTTCGGACGGACTTAGGAAAGGAAGAATTATTCTTTTGTGATTTTGCAAGTCCGTGAGTCCGAATAGATGGAAGCATAATCTAAGTTTTGATAATTTTCGGATAGAATTATGAAAGGAATAATTATGCTTTTGTGAGTCCGCAAGTTCATGAGTACGTGAGTCTGAATAGATGGAAAAATAATCTAAGTGTTGAAACTTTTTGGGAGAACTCATGAAAGAAATAATTCTGATACAGTATGGGAACACAATTGTACATAATTTCATGGATCTTGTTAATTATTTTAGCCTAACAAATTTTGTTGGTTGCAAATCTTGCAGAATTAGAGGTACATAAAGAAACTTAGTTCTTATATGAGGACTAAAGTCACAGAATATTCTCAAGGGTATTACAACCATGGGGAAGAGTTCATAGCTTTGCATATCAGTATGGGGAATGTCGAGACAGAGTCAAATGGAAGAAGAGATAGGCAAGAGCCTGCCACTATTGAGAAGTCTACATAGGGAAGTGCAAAGCTACAAGGATGATAATGAAAGGATTATGAAGGCTTAGGAACAAATACTTCAGATCTTGAACATGTTACATAAACAAGTTATCAAATATTCTGGCACCAAGCAAGCAACTAGTGCTAGAAAATTATCAACATATAGATCTCACAACAAAAGGGATGATCATGGAAATGACAGGTAGTCAAGAAGCATGAGAAGGCCCCATCATTCTCTAAGGAAGTACACTAGAGGAACTCATGCAATTTTAGGACCAGGAAGAAGCCCAAGTGTGTCTCATGTTTGGAGGCAAAGAAAAAGGCACGAGGCAGACATCTTGCAAGGTGAACTCAGGAAAATAAAGCCACCTACTTTCAATGGTGAGCATAGAAAATGTGAAGAGGAAGAGTCTTGGTTGTTGGAAATGAAGAAATATTTCTAGTTGTATGACTACACATCCCGGGTAGAAGCTAGGATTGCCACCTACCACTTGCAAGGAAATGAAACCATGTGGTGGGATCAACTTAAGCAAGCCAAGAGCCTTGATGAGAAGAGAATATTGTGGAGAGAATTCAAAGCATATTTCCAAGAGAAATAATTGTCCGAGCATTACTATGAGAGAAAGATGAAAGAGTTCTTTGAACTCAAGTTGGGAACCATGACAATGGAGGAATATGAGAAGCGATTCTTTGAATTGTTGAAGTATGTTGACTTCATCAATGATGAGTTGGTTAAATATTGTCAAATATACATGAATGGACTCAACACGAAGGTAGATGTAAAAATCATACCATTGGGTTCATATGATTGTCTAATTGGCATGGATTGGTTGGAAAAGCATCATGTTGTCCTAGACCGTTACAACAAGACAACCACATGTCTCGATGAGGAAGGCTAGTAAGGCAAGATTCAAGGCATTCCAAGAGTTGTAGTTGTTAGAGAGATTTAAGCTATGCAGTTGAAGAAGAGATTCAGGAAGGGATGTCAGGTGTTTGCAGCCCATATGGAGGAGACAACCAAAGATAAAGTGGCAAGCATTAAATACCATCCGGTCTTGAGGGATTTTGAAGATGTTTTTAGGGAAATCCCAAGATTTCCACCAAAGAGAGACATTGATTTCTCTATCAATTTGGTTCCAAGAGCTACCCCAATGTCTAAGACACCATACAAAATGGGTACACTAGAATTGAAGGAGTTGTGTATGCAACTTGAAGAGTTGTTAAAAAAGGGTTATACACATCCAAGTGTGTCATCTTGGGGAGCCCCAGTTCTTTTTGTAAAGAAGAAGGATGGAACCTTAAGGCTGTGTATCAATTTCATACAACTTAATAAGGTTACCATAAAGAATAAGTATCATTTACCCAAAATTGATGATTTGTTTGATCAATTGAAAGGTGAAAGAATATTTTCAAAGATTGACTTGAGATCAGGCTATCATCAAGTAAGGATAAGGGAAGAAGACATCAACAAGATAACATTCAGAACAAGATATGGGTATTATGAATTCATGGTAGTGCCATTTGGACTATCAAATGCCCCAACAATTTTTATGTGTCTGATGAATGGAGTATTCAGGGAATACCTGGAAAAGTTTGTGATTCTATTCCTATGTGATACACTCTTCTATTCCAAATCAGAAGAGGATCATGAGCAACATTTAAGAATGGTGTTACAAGTTTTGAGAGAGAAAAAATTATATGCTAAGCTAAGTAAGTGCATATTTTATCAAAATAAGATTCACTAATTGATGAATATAATATCAGCAACATGGATAGAAGTGGATCCAGAGAAGATAAAGGCCATTAGAGGATGGCCAACACCAAAGAATGTGTCAAAGGTTAGATTATTCATGGGTCTTTCCCGTTATTATTGAATATTCATAAAAGGTTTTTCAAAGACTGCAAGTCCAATCACTTCCTTGCAAAACAAGGGTGTGAAGTTCAAATGGAATTCCAAGCGTGAAGAGAGTTTTCAACAATTGAAAATAATATTGACAAGTGCTCCAATCTTGAAGTTGCAGATCCAAATGAAGATTTTGTTGTGTGCACCGATGCATGCAAGGAATGGCTTGGTGGAGTCCCTAGTCAAAAGGATCATGTGGTATGCTATGAGTCTCGAAAATTAAAAGAGCATGAGAGGAATTATGCTACCCATGACTTGGAATTAGCAACGATTGTACATGCAATGAATTTGTGGAGGCATTATCTTGTGGGTAATAAATTCGAGCTAAGGACAGACCACTGTGGTATGAAGCATTTGTTTGGATACCCAACACTAAATGCTAGGAAAAATAGATGGTTGGAATTTCTAAGTGAATATGATTTTGAAATTAAGCACATAAAGGGAAAGGAAAATCAAGTGGCCGATGCACTTAGTAGGAGAGCTCATGAAGTGCATAATGCAACCATTGGCATGTACATGGCATATCTGAAAGACAAAGTTATTGCAACAACAAATTCAAATAAGAATTATTTAAAAATAAAAGAGACATTACAACAAGCAAATTTTCAGCAGAAATTTAATTATTATGAGTTGAAAGAAGATGGGATTCTCATGTACAAAGTTAAGTTGTATGTGCCGAATTCTAGTGAGCTGAAAACATGTAGTGTTGAGGGAGATGCACAATGTTCCATATGTCGGGCACCTAGGATATCAGAAAACAATCACATCAATAATAAGCCAATATTTTTGGCCATGAATGAAGAAAAAAGTGGCTAATTATATAACCAGATGTTTGGAATGCCAAAAAGTAAAGACAGAACACCTAACAGGTTTTCTACAACCATTGCCCATTCCAGAATGGAAGTGAGAAGTTGTCTTAGTTGATTTTATTACTAAGCTAACCAAAACAATAAAGCAACATGATTCCATCATGGTGGTGCTGGACAACTTGACTAAAGAAACACATTTTATTCAAGTAAAGACTACACACAAGGCATCGAATATTGCAGATATTTATATGAGAGAAGTTGCTAGGCTACATGGAGTGCCTAAGGAAATAGTTTCATACAGAGATCCAAAGTTTACTTACAATTTTTGGAAGGGTTTGTTTAAAGGATTTTGGACAAATTTAAATCTTAGTACAACGTATCATCTAGAGTCAGATGGGAAAACATAAAGGACTAACATAATAATTGAGAACATGCTTAGAATGTATGTGATGGATCAACCATCAAAGTGGGAAGATTATATCCATTTAGTTGAATTTTCCTACAACAATGGGTATCAGGCTTCTTGAAAATGAGTCCATTTGAGGCATTGTATGGTAAGAAATGTAACACCCCAGTGAGTTGGGATAATACAATAGACAGAGCAGTGGTTGGGCCAGAATTGCTAAAAGAAATGGAAGATCAAATGGAAGGGATTAAGCATAATTTGAAGGCTACCCAGGATAGGCAGAAAAGTTATGCAGACATAAACAAAGTTTTCAGAGATTTTAAAGTGGGAGAACATGTGTTTTTGAAAGTAAAGGTAAAAAGATGTTCACTAATATTAGGAAGGTGCCCAATGTTGGTAGCAAGATATTGTGGCCCTTTTGAAATATTGGAAAAGATAGGGCCAGTTGCATACATGTTAGATTTTCCTGCATCGTTGAGAGTGCATAATGTATTTCATGTATCATTACTTAAAAAGTACGTACTTGATGCTAATCATGTCATTGATTGGAATGTGATCCAGGTGGAGCATGAAGGGGATTTCCGAGGGGAACTAGTACACATCCTGGACCAGAAAGTCAAAGTGCTTAGGATCAAAGCCATAGAAATGGTAAAGGTTCAATAGACCTGCTACAATCCTGAAGATGCTACATGAAAGCATGAATAAAACATGTAGGCAGAATACCCACAATTTTTTGACAGTTTTGAAAAAGACAAAATGCAAGACTCTGTTTTGAGCAACTAGAGTTCTGGAACCACATCTGAGAGTCCTAACCAACTACGTTGGGGACCTTGATAAACGAATAGCACATTTCTTGGGTTATCCTTGATAAACGGATGGTAAATCCTTTGGGCATTCCTAATAAGAGAATTGTGCATTCCTTGGGTCGACGAGTTGAGAGGAACATGAGATTTTGGTTGGAACTGTTGTTGGAGTTGTTAAAATGCAAAAATATTATTTCTAAGTATTGTGATGTAAATTTACATATATGTATATCAACATAGAATGCACCGAGGATGACGCACAATTGTAGGGGAAGGGGAATGTAACATCCCCATTATAATCCCCAGTTTGATTAATGCTTATGTAGATATAATATGTGGCTACAACCAAGCGATGTAATACGCGAATTGTATTTCAATGTTTTAATAATAAAATGTGATGCCAGCTGCTAAGGGGACATGGACAAGAGATGGGGGCTAAATTAATCCACAAGTGAGGGGAGTGTCTAGGATAATGGCCAAGAGGGGTCCAAGGGGGGGGATTACCCATGTTTATGGATTTAACCCGTTTTCCTAAATCTGCTATTGCAAATGAACCTTCCCATTTTTGATTGAGCGTTTCCAAATCCAATCATTGAATACATGTAAGAGGGTGGGTGTGAGTGGTCACATCCCGAAGTTATTGGGCACATGGGGGTTGAGTACAATTAGCTTGGGGAAGAGTGTGAGTCAAGAAATACAAGCAAAAGAGAGGAATTTTGTTTGGGTTGAGGCAAAAGTAACAATAGTTTGAGCAGTTTGGGTAGTTAGTCGAGTTTGAGCATGGAAAGAGAGTTTGGAGCGAGTGTGACCATAGGAGGGAAAAGTATGGAGCATAATTGGAGCGAATTGGAGCTAGGGAAATGAAGAGCCCGGTTGTCAGGCCGGAAGAGTGAACTCATGCGTGAGTTGCACTGAAACAACAAGTGTTGTTGTTGGTTCGCTGATAGTTTTCCTACCAACAATTTCCCTTGAATTCCCAACTGAGAGATTCCTAGCTACCTGTGCTAGAGAGACCCTGATCAACAAATGACAGATTCCTTGGGTTATCCCTAATAAACATATGGTACATCCCTTAGGTTAACCCTGATAAACAGATGGTACATCCCTTGGGTTATCCTTGATAAACGATTGGTGCATTCCTTGGGTTGGGGCAGGTCAAGAGGAAGAGAGTTAGTGGAAAAATCGGGATAGTTGTAGGAGAATATAAGTTGGGTTGAGAGATTTATGAGCTGTGAGTGGATTGTGAGAGACCACCCTTTGTAGTGGATTGCTAGCCTAATCCACTAGCCTCAACTCGGGGGTGACTGGTTGTTGAGATTTGGAACAATATGCCTATGGTTGGGTGGAACGTCCGTCCCAAGCAGTTGGTTGCATGACTCTTGTTTAAGATAAGTGTTTTATCTTGTACTGAGTTATTTACATGTGTTATTGATGTGTATGAACTCTATGTGAATGAGAATGACTTATACATTGTTGTAATGAACAATTTAGTTGTATCTCATGTTGATTATTAGCATGCTTTAGATGCATATGTTTTATGGTTATTATCATAGCTAAATATGTTATAAATCGTAGTTGTAGGCTATGACAAAACAGATAACAACAAAAGAATGGATAACAACAAAAGAATGGCTTTAATTAACATAAGTTTCGTGTTATGTGTATTCTGCATGTATTGTTTCCTAGTTGGAGGCTAGGTACGTTACTAAAATGGTATCAGAGCTGATAAAGAGAAAGTTTTAGCGTGACGTGACCCAACTTCGATGGTTGGGTACATTATAGATAGCCACGTGACTACCTCCTCTGTTGTAGAGTGTGGTACCTTGCATTTTCTATAGAATGTGCATGCAAATAGCCAAGCGACATGCATCCACTATAGCGACCATGACTATCGACTGTAACAATCTCTCGGCTGCAACAAATCCAATATACGTGGCTATTTTTAAAATTTTGAATTTTTAAATGATTTGTAATGTTTTACAAATAATGATAAAAATTTCAACACACAAAGGTTAATTAAGTCAATCACAACCCCTAACCCAATTAAGAAATTCAAATTACCAAATTAAAAATTATAATTTATTTCAAAATAATAAAAATAATAAATTTGTTTTTATAATCTTTTAAAAAAACTCCAAAATACACCAAATAATAAAGCAACATGCACCAATTAATTTGCAATCAACAATGGTTGATCGAAAGCGAATGCTAGAGTCTCTAGAGACGAGGACTAATAAAAAGATGTGGGCTACATGACCCAAGTAAATTAAAAATAATAACATGGTATTACATGGACTACAAGGCTATTGGAACTACCCATATCTAATCGCATATTAACAAAGGTAACAGTTAGTCGTTAATTGAGCCTAGATTGTGGGACAATCAAATCCCAACGAATTCCCACCGACATGATGAGGAGAACCACCATGAAGTTTCCACGAGGGTATCTATCTTCCTTATCCAAAAGAAAAGTATGGGTCAACAGTATCTAGAAACAGGTATTGAAATGTTTCAACCATGAGTGTAATAAAATACATTATTAACCATTAAAAAAAGGACACGTGCCCTCATGGCCTCTATCTAATGCATGTTTTTTTTGAGCATGAAGTAATGCCCATTGCTCCCCATTTTATATGTTAGAGTTTCTTTGTTTTGTTTTGTTTCCACCTAACATAAATGCTATCCATACGCTTTGTCTCGCAAGTGTTATATGCCGTTCTTGTTTTCTTTTAGTGTTTGGTAATTCTAAATCTTTTAAGTTTTGTTTATTATTTAATTTTAATTATTATTATTATTTTTTAAAGATTTTGTAAGTTTCAAACAAAATAAAATTTTAGGGATTAAATTTTGTATATGTCTAATTTTGTATATTTTTTTTCAAAAAAGATTTACTAATTTCCTTTTTTTTTTATAAATGATTTGTCCAAATTTTATAGGATAAAAATATTTTACTCGAACAATTGTCATTTTTTTCTAGAAACTATGTAATATCCTTAAGAATTTGAATATTTTTGCAGAAATATCTCCAAACATTTTTGTGATTGACATTTAAAGAATTAGTAAAATTAACCAAAGTTTGTACACTTTAAAATAAGTATGGATAATTTTATTTTATTTTATTTTTAATTTTTTTTTCTAGGTAATATATTTTAGAGAAAACCCCAAGCAGTTTCGAGGATGGTATTCTTCATGGCACAAGGCCAGGTCAACAGTAGGACTTGTCATTATGAGTTCAACATGTCATTTGTGGGAATAAAAGGAGAGGGCAACATTCCATCCCACAACCACTCGAGCTAGACCTAATTGACAAATTGTGTTTTATTTATGGATTTACTTAATTTATTTGTTGTTTGAATTCACTTATTTTATGAGTTAATTGAAATTCATGGTGTAATGGAGGAATGTGGTTTGTAGGAGCTAGATATTGTGGTGGAAGATAAATTCTATGATTTTGATCCAATACAATTTAACAAAGCACAAGTAACTACTTTATGTCAAATCACAACATGGATAAAATGGCTACAATGTAGAAATTTAAAATGAAAAAACTTGGCTCTTTTAGTTTCATATATTTGGAATTCTATCTTGTGCTAAGGAAGATTGTCAAAGGATCTTCCTTTGTAATGTCTACCTCACAAAATATTTTCCCATTATCATCTACATGTCTAGTCTTAAACGATTGCTTTATAGGCGTTGTTATTTCAACAGAAAAAAATCAATTTGCTTTTGCTTGTCGGTTTTTTAAACTTTGTATACCTTGGAGTAGGGAAATTTCTACAATTAGTCATAATTATAGTAAAGTTATTGGATACAAATTTTGCTAAAGTTTAGAAATCTCCCAACATTTTGAGTGGACATTCAACTCATCATTAGGGATTCAAATCTATGTCCTGGAATCCCTTGACCTAATTTCTAAATTAGTTGACATTGATACCTTCTATCTTACCAAGATATGTCTTATATATACTTTCTTTAGCTTCAAAGGTAATTTCTATGAAAAGACTAAAGGAAAAACGATGGGATCATCCTTACCCCTTGTAGTGGCAAGCATCTTTATGAAACACTTTGAACAATAACCCTCAATAGTTTCCATATCAAACTCAAATGTTGGTTTTGATTCATTGATGACACTTATAACTTATCTCCCCATATTTGGTTTATCATGGAAACTCAACAGGATAACTTGCTTCCTTTCATGGATGTTCTAGTTACTCAACAACTAGATGGCTCCCACTCCCACCAAATATTTTGACAAAAGACTCATACTAATAGATATGTTCATGCCCAATCCCACCATCACATTAAAACCAATTGTTCTTAAAACTCCTATATCTAGAGCATTCAAATTTCTACCCCCCAAAACCTAACTGAAGAAAGAATCATCCTCACTAATGCCCTCCAAGCCAAAGGCTATTCTATTTCCCAAATCATCATATCTTTTCATTGCATTTTGCTTCCAAAAACCAAGAACCCCAAGCTCCCTACCTCTTTTCCTCAAGCATAAATTTTGCTATCTTACATTCATGGAATTGTTGATCATATTTCCAAGAACTTAACCACAAAAAAAACAAAACTTTTTTCAAACCTCATAAAAACTAAACCAGTTATTTATAAGAGTCGAAGATAAGTCTAATCCTATGCTCCTCAAGGTGTTTACTAGATTCTTTTTTCTTGTGGCAAATCATATATCAACCAAGCCATTAAATCTATTCAAACTCATCTAAAAGAACATATCACCAATACTTTTCTTAATCACCTTACTAAATCTGTTATCGTTAAACATTCTCATAACACCAAACACTTTATTTGCTTTAATCACACTAAAATATTAACACCAACTCCCCACTACTCCTACATATCATTAAAAAATCCCTTAAAAAACAACTTAACAATATTAATCATAAAAACAATTACAAACTCAATCCCTCTTAAAAACCCATCATATATTATCTTCATCATTAAACCCCCATCCTCTCCATTTCTTTTCTCTTGTCATTTTTTTCTTATATTAATATCTTTTCATTACTTTATCTCCTAATCAAACCTCTTTTGATATATATTTTTGGGTTGTTCATCAATTTTATTGTCTTATCATTACTTTATCTCCCAGTAAGACCTCTTTTGATATTTTTTTGGTTGTTCATCAATTTTATTCGTATCATTACTTTATCTCCCACAAGACCTCTTTTGATATTTGTTTTGGTTGTTCATCAATTTTATTGTCTTAGAAACCTTTCATTTTTATTTACTTTTAATTATAACTTCTCCATTTCTCTCTTTACACCTTTTTAATTTCATTAATCTCTCTTTTCTCCATTCAAATTATATTTAAAATTGATATATAATTTTTTATGTTTAATAATTTTTTATATTTATTTTTACCTTTTTACCTCTCTCTTTTGAATATGATTCTTTTTTTTGTTGTTATTTGTTTTCCTTTATCTCGTAAAGTATTCTCTATTGCAAAGCCTATGTAAGGATTTCACCATTTATCAATGCATAATACTCCGTATGCATTGGACATTTATCGATTTGTCTGAGACCATTTATATTATTTTTTCCCTTTTGGACAACATCTTCACCAATTCTAGTAGCTTGTACTAGATCCTCTTTGATTGGAAGCCTTATATCCTCTCAAATAGATTTAACGCAGAAATGGTGAATTTATTTTAGATAGAAATTCCTAAACCATATATACTATAGCTCTCAAACACTTTCTAGAGAGTATACTCACAATGCTCCATTCTGTTAGGTACTCTTTCCACCATTGGGCACTTCTTCAAAAACATAGACAACCACAACTTTTTTCACATATTTTGTGAAGCAATGGATCAAGATGTGATCCAAATACTCATCTTTGCAAAGATTCTAGACTTGAGGGATATTATTTTGATTGAATTGTATGACCATTACAAATTAAGTGACTTTGTATAATAAATAAGAACCACATAGTGACAATGTCCATGTGCTTTTTAGTATTGAATGTTAAAAGAGTGGGGAAGGTTGAGAAAAGCATTGAAATAAATAGTGGAAGGTGCTAGAAGATGTTATGGAGCTATAGAGTCATGAAATTATACTGTGTAGTTGATTTAGACAAGGGACCATAACTAGTAAGGAAATGCCTAAGGGTTATAGTGTAAGAGACAAGGCAATAGAATTAAAAAGAAAATGCTTAAGAGTTGTAGTGTAAGAGAAAGTTATCTAAATTGGCCACACAATATAATGTCATGACTCTACAACTATTCAACATCCTTTTATACCTTCACTCTTTTATTTCAACGTCTCTCTTGATCTTCCCTCATTCCTGTCTTTTATTTAAATGACTCTCTTGCCCTTCCTCAGTCTTTTAACATTTAATACTAAAAAGGACAATAACATTACCACTATGTGGTTTTTGTTTTCTTAATTAAATATTGAATATAAATCATTTTATATTTTAGTGTATGGATACATAATCCACATGGCATATTTCCTTTAAATTAACGATTTCTTAAAATCATATTAGTTGTTTTGACATTTATATCACTTAAGAGAGTGTAACACATAAACATATAAAAGATCATGTGTATTTCAAAAGTCATAAAATTTTATCATAAAATGAGATGTGTCCATTTTGGTTTTAGGATTATCATATCTTTAAGATTCAAAATACAGATAGCTCTTACATGTTGTAGCAACATTTGCATATACAAATGGAATTATATATATATATATATATATATATATATATATATATATATATATATATATATATATATATATATA
>ML818486.1:90395-106145 GCA_009831015.1 Picea engelmannii | reverse complement strand
AAATAACTTGCATAAAGAAAGTGTGGCTCCAATGATACAATGAAAAATACAAGATAATTAAACTATTGCAGTTGTGGTTTGGATATGTGGGATTATTTCTTTAATGTTATGGGTATTGTGAATTTATTGACTATGTAAAGCTCATCCCATCAATAGTCCATCTGGTTAGTTTCATTCATTAGCAACATTATAACTATTAATTGTAGTTGGGTAAAATACCAAAAATACTATGGATCCAAGCCTGTGAGTGTCGTGCCTGCAATAGTAGGTGAGATCCAATGCCTTCTCATTCCCTGTGATGAGATCTGATGCACACCCCACTACTTTGTATTTTTCACTCTAGGTTTAGTAGTGGCTAAGAATACGTATAAATAAATAGGGTGAAACTCCCATATTTTTTGTGCATACTTGGGTATGAATGGTTTGAATCCTTCCTTGAAGTCATTGAGATGGGAAAATGCCACTTGCTTGGATAAAATCTCTATATCTCTCTGGTAGCACATTGTCGTGCTTTTTCAATCTATAGTGTTGTGACCAGTCTATATGGAGTTGTTGTCCATAAGAGACCCTTTTCCTCATGATATAACAATTCCCCATCATGAAACAATCCTGATTTTCCGTGCCCCACATTTTCAAACCCATTTTGATGGGTGGAAAAAACCTTTAATAAAATCCCTTCAAAATCCATATCAAAACCTTTCTCTCCTTGCTTGGATAAACTCTTTGTATCTCTCAGGTAGCACATCACTATGCTTTTCCAAGATATAGTGTAGTGACTAGTCTATATAGATTGGTTGGCCATACAAGACCCTTTTACTTGTGATCTCACTTTACTTTGGATTCTCACTTTATATATGACACAATTATTGAATAAATAACACAATCAAATGAATAAATAACACAATCGTTATCGATGTCATTCATGGCATTGGATTTTTCTTTAGTTGACCAAAGATTGCATAAGACCATTGATAATATCTAATGTTGGAGATAGACCACCTCTGAACACCTGATCAAATACAACACTGGCTTGCTCATACTGACCATTTTTGGTATATGCATGTATCAATATATTCCAAATCATTTCATCAAGTGGAAAATTTAACAAGTGAAGTTGTCCAAATACACCTTCTGCTCTCTATGCCATATTCTTCTTTGCATTAGCGTCAATCAAAGCAACATAAATGGAGAAATCTTATAATATAACACTACTCTTGACAATGAAGCCAACCAAATAGCGTGTTGTCTCAAGAAATCCCCTCTTACAATAGAACATCACTAAATATCTATAGTAATTAAAGGTACGTTGCACACCATAAAAATTGCAGAGTAAAGTTGTGAAGCTTTAGAAAAAATGTTCATCTTCCTTTGATTCAATAAGAGTAATGATTAATTCCATGAAAGTGATGGATATTGTACTTCATTCAGAGTTGTTGACAAAGGTTCGCACCTCAACATATTTTTTTGAAGAATGGTCCACACTAAAAATGACAAGAAATGTTTCATGATCAAGAGAGTAACCATAGACAATAACTAACTTCGAAACCCCTGTCGCTAGCACATTTCATTCTACCTTGATAAGATTACCACATATTGTGGAGGGTCAAGTCCAAATACTTTCATATCATCAATCAATGCCTTCACATCCATCTCATTGCTTGAGGAGAAATATCAATGGAATTATAGTTGGGTTGAAGCCTTTTCTTCAAGAATTCATTTCCCCATCTCATCTTCTCAATAGTAACATCCCCACACGACAAAATGCTTTTGATTATTTTCCCCGAGCTTTTGACAATGGAACGAGCAGCAATGTTGCTATATTGAACAACATTGGGTACCAATGTTGTTCAATAAGTAGCATATCTCTCTTCATTTAGTTTTTTTTCTCATAGAAACAAGTTTGGGCAGGGAAGTTTCTTGGGCTAGATCATCGTGTAATACACTCAATCCAGAAAAATACCCACTATAGTTGTGAGATACCTTATGTTGTTAAGAGGAACTATATTGCTTAAGATACTTATCCATCTCTTGCAGAGCAACAACCTAACCAAGGGATGCAAAAGTCAGCCATAATTGATCACATTCTCTACAATATCAGATGACGTTGCTAAACTCAAGTTATCCTCATCTGTGGAATCCCCTAATGGATCAAATTCTTCATTGGGTACGTGAAGAGAGAAATTAATGGAAGGAATCAAGATTGACAATCGCTTCATTCTTCACTAATGGCCACACCCCAATAATGTACTTTAATCTTATCCTACTAATATTAATATAATATATTGTCATGAGTTTAATGATAAGTCATTCAATAGTCCTATAGCACTGTAGTTGCACGTGGTTATGCTATTTATTTTTGTTTGTTAGAAATTTTCATCACTTGTCGGGCCAACATTTCAACCGTTGGCTAGGAAACCACAACCTTGGGGAATATTAGCCGTCAAAATCACCCAGGGATCACACCTAGCTTGGGTCACATCAACCCTTAACATGGGTGGATTTTTTGGGTGTCTCCTCCCGGCTAAACACATTGTAAGGGTATTGAACTTAGGTTGCCAAGAAAATGAAACCCACACCTTAACCGATTGAGCTAGCGAGAATTGACCATGTGGTTATGCTATTAGATGTAGTTATGATGTTGATTTTATTTTCTTTTGTTAGGCGTACAATGTGTTGAGTTTGAAGTTATATATATGTTGAATGTATCATAACATTGTAATTTATAATCATTGAGTAAGATATGAGTGATTCCTTTTTCTACTTTGTCTTCAATCATTCTAACATGGTTTCAAAGCTTATATTATCCTGTGAGGTGATTAGAAAATAACTGGAAATAGTAGGAACTATCAAAGATGCTATACTGCCAGATCCACATAAGCTTGAGGGAAAAATGTATGGCATTTCAAATTTCATACTTAGAAACATTCATGTGGAAGCTGAGCATTTTATATAGAAATTCCAATTATAAATAATGTGAATGAGCAATAGTATTATGAAGATAGAAATAAGGAAGCTCTATTCCAATAGCATTCAAGTATCAACATTAAAATCTAGAGACTGCAGAACACCCACACATACTTAAATTGCAAATCATCTGGTATCAAAGAAAATATGGTGACTCACTCTTCTTCTCTTAGTACTAGACCAACTTTCTAAGCTGATCGTGGGTAATATTAAGTTTTTTTTTTTACGAGCTCACTCATTCGACATTATTAAAATTAAAATGCTATCCAATTTGAAGATGCACAAGCCCTAGCCTTTCTAATGTTTTCCCTCGTTCCAAAGCTTTCCTAATTGTTGGAAACAAATAAAATTTATCTGTTCAAAACCATCCAAACTCTTTGGTTCTTGCAAAAATTTTTCCACATTAGAAAACAATAGAAAAAATTGTAGAGATGTGTAAAGAAATGTTTTTTTCCACCTTTATATGGGGATGGAGTCATTGATCAATCAGATGGACTCAATGATCAGAAGCTCAATGAATTTGTGCATAGTCATTGAGGACTCACTTGCTCATCAACTTTGTCAAAACTTGTTGAGGACTCACCTCACTCAAAATTATGTCAAGGCTTTCTAAGTTTTGACTTTAACCAACAAGTACGACTAAGTCTAGTCAGTCATAGGAGAAAGGGGTGGACTGAGTTCACTCAACAAGGTTTAATGAGTTTCCGTGTGCAATGTTATTATGATCCATCTTACCCGTTTGAGAATGAATATTGATCATATTTTCCATGGAGTAGGTTGTTGACACCTATTGAACCAACTTCATCGTGTCAAAGAAATCCCAATCCTAGTTCCCAAGGTAACTAGAGAGCTATTTTTCCAATTTTTAAACTAATTGACTTGACTTTCTCAACCGAGTTAGGTCTTCCTTGTCAATAATCTCACTCCTTATGACATGAGGAGTCTTTGATTGAACCATCCAAGAACTTTTGTCATCAACGTCTGATGCTCCTATCTCTTTACCTTCAACTTTATGAACTTCCAATAATTTCCTCCTAGTGTTGCTCTTTGAAAAAATCTTGGGATGTGATGCCCAATAATGCTCCTTGTTATGACCATTCTTCTTATAATGTTCAAAATGCAATTTATTCTTCTCTTTGGAATTGGAAAATTTATTCTTTCACTTTAGCTCCTTGTTACCTCCCAAACTTGCACTTCTTTTGGTAAATCCCTAAAACACAAATGCAACCTTAGAGGAACTCAAGAGGGCTACCCAATTTCACCACAACAACCTTCTTTTTGCTTTAGGTCAGTTCTCGTATGGTAAAAGGGGGTCCCTAAGATAGGATCACTAAAGCTTGTGTGATTTAGGCTCAATCTAAAATGGAGAAATAGCTTCAGCGAAACGAAGATTGTAAATAGTTTTATAAATAGGGTGATGGTGGACCAAGAGTAGTTTCAATCTATTGGGCAATTGGAATAAAAAATAAATTAGGTAGGGAAGAAAATATGAGCTTGTTTCTTATGTGATAAGGGAAGAATGATAGCCTAAATGAACAAGATATATCGACACTATCTTGTTGTCCACAATGCAGAAATTAACTTGGAGGGATCTTAAATAGGAAAACCTCGAAAGTATGCATGAAGGTGTATTTACCAATAGGCAATGGAAATGGAAACAAATTCTTGATTAGGAATAAATATACTCATTCACATTTCCAACAGTAAATAAAAAGGAGATAAAAGGGAAATCATCCACAATTGAACTACTTCTAAAAGAGAACAAAGTTACCCATAAATTATCCCTTCATAACACATTAGATACAAGTACTTTCCAGCATTAGTATTCAGTAATATTAGATTGCAGGCCACTTTTGGAGGCCTTCTTGAACTCCAAATTGGGTGCAAGATAGCGCATTGGAAATATATCTCTGTCTGCTACATAATGGACCCCTCAAGCACTGAAAATTATCAAGTATAGCCCCTCAAAAATCAATTCTCCCAAGACTACTCCAAAAGCGCAGTGTGGGGGTGCAAAAGCGCAGCGTACTTTTGAAAGTGACTTTTGGAGGGGTTCCTGTGATCCAAATTAAGACCTTGATAGCTCATTGGAAGACTGTGTATGTCTAGTTATCATTTTATGCATCAAGCAAGTCATTTGGACACTCCATGATAGAGAACAATGCATTTTCCCAAGACTACTCCAGAAGTGCATCAACTCTCCCATAGAAACTGTATTTTGGGAATTTCTCTCAAATCATAACACCTGTGTATAAACTGAAGGAGATTTTTGTTCCTTGGTATCTTATTGACAAAAACCTCTTTCACATTTTCCCAATTCATCTTCCTTATTTCAGAAACCAATCTTGAAGTAAGATTGTCCCTATGTGTGGCAAATGATTTGTCTCTTGAATGATCTCTTGAGAAATGGTGAATACATGATGTCATGTGCTGAAGTGGGCTCATAAATGATGATATGACCTCCCTTGTTATAGGGCTTCTTATTTCCTTCCATAAGTAGCAATTGGCAAGCAAACCCTAGTGGACAAGAAGAGAGAAAACAAAATTTTCTAGGGGGCAGGGGATAGGAATTTGGTAACTTTAGATGATAGAATGAGGTGGTTAGGGAGTAAGGATGAGTGTAGGAAAAATTTAGGAGGTGGGGAGAGATGTTAGGGACCTTAGGGAAGTGGAGGTAGGTTTAAAGGATGAGGGAATAGGGCTAGGTAATTTTTACACATGCCTATACTCTTGGCTTCCCAAAAACACAACTACTGGAGGCAAAACACGATTTTTTTGAAAATGTATGGACCTAAACTTATGAGGAAATGGTTGATGATGAGTGAGAGCTTCTTTAGCAATTAAATGAATGACAGAAATGAACAATGATGGTCTTTTATAGCTTGTGAAGTTGATTTCTTTTCATAGTAGTGCGGTGGTCCACACTAAGCCTTTCTCACTTTTGATTTGGAAACCATGTTGCTTAGGAATATTTGAATGCAGATTGAGATTGTTTGAAGCTTATTACAACATGCTCATTTGAAATAAAACCCGTTTGAACCAATTTGTATCACTACTCCTTCACATGCCCATTTTATGAATGGAATGAGAAATTCAATGACTAAAACCCTAATGACCTAATGGATGATAGTGAGCTGAATGAAAACCATGATAATGAGACTGAGATGACCATAAATACTTGTCAGTGATGGAACATCCAACTGAGTGGAGACAATGACTAAAACATGAATTTTTTTTTAAAGGAGTAGTAATAGCCCTAGACACACTAGCCAGTGACCAAATTTTTATTTGAAGACCTACTGAAACCATAAAAAATTGACTTGACACCCTAACAAAACCTTGCAAGAGCATATTTGATCACTGGTGACTTTTCAGGAGCTAACACTATGTTACAGAAAATTAACAAGAGACATACTTGGGACTAGTTTGACTCAGGAGTACTTAGAATACTCGGTCATTTTTTTAGCTAGGATTTATGGGCATCAGAATTTATTTCAGCATACAATTCTTTTACTTGCTTATTAGTAAGTATTTTGTAATACATACAAAAGGTTTACACTTCTTCTTTAATTAAATCAAACAACAAACAGAAAGTATAGGCTTCATCAATATGCACCTGCCTTGAAATCCTTCCACCATGAATTGTAATCCCTGAAGAGTCAAAGTTAAAAACAAGCTCGGTAAATTCAATCAGAACTGCAATATTATGTGCCTTTGTCTTTCCAGGTGAATTTGTACTGAGATGTGCTTCAGGTCTTATAGTATCTATAAAAAGTGTTCTACCGATAAGAATGTACAGGCCTTGAGAGTCAGTAAAAAATTTCAACAATTTTTTAGATAATAGAATATAGTATATACCATAAAGAAATGTTACTGGTGTTGGAGAAGAAACAACTGTCCCTATTCTGCCAATAAGATATTTCAGTCACAAAATTAACTTTCAATGTAGGTTTATAACAATGGTATTTAAGGCCACTTTCTTGGCCTTGTCAAAGAAACAACAATGACAAATTTCCCCACATGCGTAGAATACATAAAGGAGGTATTTCACCTATTATCACACATTGATAAAAAAAACTCTGCATATGGGAATCTTATTACAAAAAATGTCAAGAAGAAAGTTTTTCAGTATATGTTCAACTTTATGAAGAGTAGAGGAAATTGCTCCAAGAACATGGAGATTTTACAGAGGAGGTTAACAATGAGGAATTCAATGGTTCATTGAAATGTTGAAAATACTTATCTTAATGATAGATCTTCCTGTGCAAAGTATATTGTTTCAAAGAATAAATGGGTGTAATCCACAACCAAGGATGCACTTAATGATTTTATAGAGGAGGTTAACATTGAGGAATACAATGGTTCATTGAATGAAGAAAATGTTGAATATAATTATATTCATGATAGATCTTCTAGTGCAAAGTATATTGTTTCGAAGAATCAATGGGTGCAATCCACAATGAAGGATGCACTCAATGGTTTTGATGCTTTCACGGGAAATAGACAAAATACAAAAGGTGCAGAATGGATTTAGGGTGTTGATATGCTTAAGAAAGGTCCCATGGAAAGAATAGGGTTAGATATTCATTCTAGGATCTCTTATAAAGAGCAGAACCAAACATCAAATTATGAAAAAGTATCTATAACAAAATCAACTAACAAATAATTAGATTGCTATTCCTTTCAACCTACAAACTGCTCAATACCAAATATCAAAGACCAAGAAATTCATGAAAAAAAACCTTATTTATGCATCACACATGATTTGATGATAACATATTTGATTCTGTAAGGTGAATTCAAGTTTGGAATAGAAGAAATGAGCTACAAGCTCTCTATTTGACATACTGGGATTGATTGAAGAGACAAGTTCCAAGAAAAGTTCTATGTTAGTTCAGTTTAATGCAGACTTAGGATTTGCTATTAGAGTTTCCTTTGTATGCAATACACATGCATCCCGGGAAAACTATTGCAAAAAACCCTATTAAAAAATAGCTTTCCAAGATTACAAATACGTTACAAAGTCCCCAACAATAGGTACATGTGCAAATTGATGTTCAGTGGTAGATTGTCAACTAAATAAATTAATACCCAATAAGGGAGTGATTGCAAGCAAAGGTAAGACACTACCAAAGAAATAGAATATGATGTTTTACTTAGAAATATCATTCTCAAATGACTAGAAAGCATTAATCTAGTGCTATAATGTAGATTTTTTTATGGTAGCCTCATCACTGTATAGACAAGGACATAGGAACTTAATTGATACACTCTTTCCTCAGATGAAGTAGAAGGTGAGTAGAAAATAAAAAAAGTGGTCCAATATTCTATTTCTCATCATTAGCAACACATTTATTTCACCATGATTTGCAGCCGTAGGCATCAAAGAATGAAATAAAAATAAAAAATCCATTGATGTCAATCAAAGATTGATTTCCTTGCAAAAATAATTAATGGATTTTGAGTTGAATAATCCAGGTTGACATGGATCATAATGATATGCAATTGTGTTATGTTGTGATAACCATGGGTGACAATACAAATCAAAACCAGTATAAATTCAATGGGTAGATGTGAAAGAAGTTCTTTCTGAAGACTGAATCTCTGCCTTTTTTTAAAGTTGTGTATGCTTTGCAAGTTATATTTTTTTCACTCATGCAAAGCATTATTGCTGGAGAAAATGTATTCGTTGGACTATCTAATGCTATGTAGAGCACCTTGAAAATTACACAAGTTACATTGATGCAAGGAAAAGGAAATTTATTGGTCAACTCCAAACTAAATTGATGTCTTGGAAGGAAGGTATTAAGGTGGACTACTCATGTAATGAGAAATACTTTCCCAAAATGGGTCAATGTTCAGTATTTAAAAATATCAATAAGTAACTTCTTGGTCATTGTGTTAATGACCCTTTTCAAGCAACCTATAACTCTAAAATTCAACTTCATTGGTGTGTGTTTCATGCGGCTTCTCTTGTAGGCATTTTTGGAAGATTCTTAGCCCTTTTTTCTCCTCAAAATTTTCCAAGGATTCCAAGAATCTTTGTTTGCTTGTAATGCATTTTGGGCTGAGACTATGTGCACATTGGTAATGTAGCTTGAGATTTTTATTAGAAGAGTTTTAAATTTAATTTCAAAGTCAAATTTGTTGTTGCTTCAATTTGTTTTTAAGCTGGTTATGGACAATGTACGTTTCCTCCATATTATTGAATTGAGTTTGGGCACATTCGAGAATAATATGTATATTTTTTCATTGTATTTTAAATTTCTAATGGTATATTGATTATCTCTGAATAGTTATTTGTCAAGCTACTGAATTCTATGTTTTATGTCCAAGGTGCTTCTCATTTGCTAATTTGAACTTGTGGAGAAAAAAGTGCTCACCAACATCCTCAAAGCATCAACATAATCACAAAAACTTGTATTGATAAATTGCATGCATTATAGATGTAGGTAGGGCCGTAGGGGACCTTGTTTGGCCAAGAATTTTTTTCTTTTGAAAAAGAAGTGTAGTGAATCAATTTGACATAGTGGCATTGAATCTTGATTAAAGAGACAAGTTCCAATAATTTTTTTATGTTAGTGTAGTTTAATGCTAACTTAAGATTTGCCATTAAAGTTTCCTTTGTATACAGTACACATGCAACCCAGGAAATCTATTGCAAGAACCCCTCCTCCTTTTCCTAAGTTTGCAATCACCTATAATGAAATATAGACTCCTTCATAGAGAATCAAGTTCCATCAAGAATAGATAGTCTTCTTGTAGAAGGTATCCACTCCATTCCATAAATGATCACGATAATATCTCTCCATAAAATAAAAAAGAAATAATGGTTATAGTTCTGAATTGTTCCCTAACAATTTTGAGAATATAAATCAAGGATCCACTTATCAAAGGAAAAGTAGTATATAGTGTACCCAACATGCAATTTCAATATTGTGGAACTTTGCAACTTTTCTCTTAAGGCCCAATAGAAATTTCTCACTCTTAGTTAAACCTCTGGGTTTAGGGGCTTGCCAATGTTGCATTTATTTTATCACAAAATAGCTTGCCAAGATTGCAAACGTATTAAAAATTCCCCAACAATAGGTACATGTGCAAATTGATATTTAGTGGTAGAATGTCAACTAAATAAATTAATACCCAATAAGGGAGTGATTTCAAGAAAAGGTAATACACTTTATATGGTAACAATACGATGTGTAAGTCACCCTCTATCATGTGGCTTACAAGGCAAATATCATTATAATACAAATTTATCATTTTACCCAATCTGAAATACAAAGAACTAACAAAAAAAGTTGAACAATATGATGGCTAAAAAATTATATGATAACAATATGATGTTTAAGTCCCCCTTTATCATGTGGTTTACAAGGAAACTATCATTGTAATACAGATTTATCATTTTACCCAGTCTGAAATACAGAGAACTAACAAAAACAATTGAACAATATGAGAGCTAAAAATTTATATGGTAACAATATGATGTGTAAGTATTCCTCTATCATGTGGCTTACAAGGAAAATATCATTGTAATACAGATTTATCATTTTACCCAATCTGAAATACAGAGAACTAACAAAAACATATGAACATGCATACATGGCACAATGATAAGCAACATACATTTTCTTTATATTAGGGTGTAATATTACAATTGCCAATATGCACCAATGTAAATATCTTTGTTACCCTAACATGACTGGAAATTGTACATTTAGCTTCTCCTTCTGCATGATATTCCTATGATTTTCATATTTTCCCACTGAAAGAAAAACATAGTGATTAACTGAGTTTTTTTATTTCCCCCCTAGGTGGGGGTTCAATTGCAACCATTATTACTGGTGTCAAATTAGTCCAATTTGTGGGAAAACCATACTACAAACTCTTTGACATCATGCTTGACAACTTCTTATGCAATTGTGGGAAGTCCAGTGGAGAAAAATAATCATGCAGAGGATGGAAATAAATCTATCTCATCAATGTCATCATCTCCCAGTCATATTTGTTTTAGATCGGTTGTACTTGTGTTACTTCCTCCAGTGGACACCATGCAAATTTTTAGCAACTCAGTTCCATATTGTACGTCCCAAGATATGAAAAAATTATACATTAACATGTCTCCACCTACTACTATGTCACCGCATAAGGTGTTTCCTAAGGCTGTTACCTATTCCGAGGAAATTTTGGCTCCACCAAATCCTGTCTCCTTGCACATGCCCATTTCTGAATCAATGAGCAACTTTTATTTGGACATGTCTCCTTGCACATGCCCATTTCTGAATCAATGAGAAACTTTTATTTGGACATGTCTCCTTGCACATGCCCATTTCTGAATCAATGAGCAACTTTTATTTGGACATGTCTCCTTGCACATGCCCATTTCTGAATCAATGAGAAACTTTTATGTGGACCCTTAAACTAAACTTATATCAAGAACAAAAAAAATCATGTCCACGGGGGCTTACACATCATATTGTTACCAAATCCAATTATCCATTGAAATGAATGTGGAATTAGTCACAATTGATTCTCATATGACTGAAATAATCTCAAGAAGGTGGAGAATCATAGCCATTGAATCCTAAGATTAAACAAACAAGTGGGGGAGACAATTCCCATCGTCATCCATAGAAAAAAAAAATAAATAAGGTAATGTAGAGGTCATATGAAAAACAATTTGGTTTAGATGAATAGCAAAGACATTAAGAGAATGCACAACGATAATGTTTCTATGGAAATAAACTTAAAACAAGCACAAGCTCCAAATAAAGAGGAAATAAGAGCTCACCAACTAGTAACTACAGTTCGGAACTCGTAGTCTCTCCCCTACCCCTGTCTATAACTGGATCAATAGAAATAACAGGTTGTTGGCTTGAGTCAAGAACAACCAATGAAGATATTGAATGAAGGCAAACCATCGCGACCATTTACATATACATCGGCGGAATCATTCCCATTGAAAGCTATGGGTGAAATTAATGCCATAAACCCTTAATTCGAGCAGATGGGGGAAAAATATTTTCCCTGAAGCCTTGATTCGAGGATGTGCAGGGCGATTCACCCACAAAAAAACTGTATTCTACAAAATCGAGGCGAATTGGAAATTTTGTCATGAAATCGGGAGGGCGAACCATCTTTGTACAGGATTTTCGAATTTTCCCTATGGGACGAATGATTTACCATATATATTTTTAATTTAATATTTGGGAGAATTTGTTTAATTTTCTTAAAAACTATTTCAGTAAAAAATTGCTCCTTCAAAAATTTAAACCCTAGAATTCCGTCCATGAGCAAAATTTCACCCCTAAAATCATCTATGATTCTAGGTAGTAATGATTCTCTAATGGGCATTGGTGATCTTAAACGAAAGACTCTTCCTGTCAAGGTAATTGTTGCGCTACCAATTATAGCCCTAGTTCCAAGACATTGGCTTCTAGTGAGTCCTGAAGGCCTTTATCAAAACCACATTAATGTCCCTAGCTCTATTGAATTATAAGCGACCATTGATGGTGAACCCAATTCTACCCTTTCTTTATCACAAGCATAATTCTTCGTAATGTTGACAAGCCACAATTTTTTAAATATTTGAAAATTATGAAGTAAGCGAGCCTTTCCACCAATATATTGAAACATATGCATCATTAAATATTCCAATATACTAAATTTGCATAACGTAGTATGCATGGAAATGAGCGACACTATGACCACCCAAAAGTAAGACAAAGACACACAAAGATTGGTAATATTGATGCACTCGGTTGCAAGTATGTCTTGATATCTACATAGGATTTGGAATAGATTGGACACACACATGCGCGGAGTAACTAACATTGATGTCACTAGGAAAGAAAACTAACAAACATTTTCCCAATCACTAATGATAGCACACTATAAGGAAAACACCTTCTAGTTGAGGTTTTTGTGGAGGATTTTAGTGTTACAATATTGGGAAAAATTATTAAAATAACCTTCGCTAAAATCTCTACAATTGGTAGCATTGGTTCTAGCAAAGGTTTCAATGGACTTTCACTATAACTAAAAATTTAGTGACTGGAAGTTTTAACGAAGTTTTTTTTGTCAATGTGCTTAAAACATTAAGGTACACTAATGCACAATATTTAATTTTCACTAGTGTGATGCACATTAGAAAGCACTAGTGCTCAAAGGAAATAGGATCATTGATGTGCTCATAACTAAAAGAGGAGCATGAATGTGCCCATAGCTAAAAGAGAATCTCTAGTGTTCCCACACCAAAGTGAAGCACCAATGCTCCCACACTAAAGTGCATAGGTCTATAAGGCTAGTATGAATTACAATGTATCCTTGAGAAAATGGAATCAAGGAGAAACATATTCATAGAAAGAAGCATTATATATTGATCGCTTTGTGGAAATCACTGAGAAAGTGATAACCCAAACCATGTTCCGATAACATTGTGAAAAAATTTCTTGCGTAATCCTGGAACATTGGGAAAGAATGTGAAAGAATTAAACATACTTGATAATGATGATTGATTGATTGTTTTGAGATGATGTTCTCCGAATATGTATATATGCCCTACCTATTCATTTCATTGTGCATGACATTTGGTTGTGAAATTGGTATTTCTTCCTCTTGATGTTCATAAATCTCACCAAGAGTCTTATGATCTTTGAAAGAAAACCCATAGTGTGTATCATTCCCAACCATCCTCTGTTCATGATATTTTGTAGCTTCATGATTAATATTATTAGTGGATGATTTGGTTCCACTTAAGTTCCCCTATATAAATTGGATGTGATCATAAGATATATAACCATTAAACACTTCCTCATTCAACAATTGATCCTCAAATTGCAAGTTGTATGTGGATGAGGGATGTCGAGATTTTCTCATGTCAAATAGATAATCATCATGGTCATATTCTTCCTTGATTAGACCCCTAACACCATTCATTTCTCTTTCTAAAAATATTTTTGACTAGTGGTCTTGAAATACTCCTTTTCATATAATATTTCTAGGATTTATGATCATTGACTTACCATTAGTCTCTACTACATCCCTGGAATTAGATTGTAAAGGAACAATTGCAGAAAAATATTGTGAATATTCTTGTAAATGAAAGTCAACAAAATGATCTGGGTATATAACATAAAAAATTATAGAATTAGAGAGTTCATAAGAATCCTCAACAAGTTTATTACTGCAATTGTCAATGTCTTCATTATTCTCCCAATCTTCAAGTTATTGGTTGACATATAATCAAGAGAAATACCTTTGATATGCTTACAATATAAGCTTGGGGGATTCCTAAAATTTGGAAATGATTCCCTTGTTTCTGAAATAGAGGGGTGATACGAAGTCATGCTCCCTTATATACATTCTATGGCTGAAAAACTGAATCCTTCATTGAACATGGGAAAAGAGTCATCCTTCAGAGTGTTTCCCTCTAACGTTTTTTTTGAAATTAGACTACATATTATATGAGACTAGAGAATCAATAGGATTTTCTTCTATATATGAAATGATTACTTTGTCATACCCAGGGATGTTGAACATAGGTGTTTCTTTGTGATTTTGAAGATATATGTGAATTGATTTACCATTGGTTTTTGTACCACCTCTATCTCATGAGATTCATTTATTCCTAGCTCATATTCATGTCCATCATTTCTATTATGACTATCAATATGAACTACTTGAAACTTTTATAACTTGTCTTCAAGAGGTACTAGGAGAATGCGATGTTCACAAATTCTCTTTCAAGGAAGTCTCCTCAATAGGGGAATATAATATTTTCTAAGACTTTTTGGGTTCTAAGAGCCTAAGAATATTCTAGACCAAATCATATACAAACTTATCCTGGTAAACCTTTCCTATTTGCTTAAGGAGTTTGTCAAGGTTCCTTAACTAAATGTCCTCATCTTGAAAATATTTATAGGTTGTGGAATCCACATACTCTGCTATTTCTTTATAGGAGAATTTATTAGAGGTCGTGTCATCTTGTTTTTTCTCTGTTTGGACAATAGGTTATTTTTCTAATATGCAACTCATCGTTGTAACATGTACATTTGAATTGAGATATTGTGAAATATATTATTACAAATCAAAACCTTTACAACCCTCTAGACAAAGTTCGTATAGAGGAAAATTTTGTAGACAAGTTCCTTCTAGATTACCTTGTTCATCAAAGGATGATATTCCATGTTTCATGGGTTTTGGTGGAAGATAGTTTTGATGACCTGAATCTTGGTCATTTCCCATTAACAATGCTTATTCTTCAGGAATATAAAAGAGCTAATAATACCATTCAAGGAATTATTTACTAGAGGATATGTCACTTTCACTAAATTTGTAATAAATTTGCACAACCCTCAAAATAAAATCATCAATAGATTCATCTTTCATTTTCTTAATTTTGTCAAGTTCACAACATAGTTCATCGTGATTATAATTCTCATGTGAAACTATGAAAACTTGAAAATTTTAATCTATAAATAGATTTCATTGGTAAATGTTATAGGATTAATCAGTAAATGTGGACATAAAGAGATCTCCCTAGATTCCATTGGAAACTAGAACAAAACAGAATAGAACATGAAACTTTCCCTAAGTTCTAATTATTGAGTTTACTAGTTAACAAGAGATAGACAACATACCTTTTAAATGTTGTTTCCTCTTGCCATTGTCATCTTAACTCCACTTCAATTCTCTTGTGATATTGAATCTACAAGGGAACACAAGCCAACCAAAGTGAAAGAAATACAATATACTCAACAAGAACCTATACAATATACTCAA
>ML818486.1:73720-89814 GCA_009831015.1 Picea engelmannii | reverse complement strand
ATATACAAAATTTAATTCCTAAATTTTTTTTTTCTTTGAAACTTACAAAATCTTTCTTAAAAAAAAAATTAAAATAAAATAATAAACAAAACTTAAAAGATTTAGAATTACCAAACACTAAAAGAAAATAAGAACGGCATATAACACTTGCGAGACAAAGCGTATGGATAGCATTTATGTTAGGTGGAAACAAAACAAAGAAACTCTAATATATAAAATGGGGAGCAATGGGCATTACTTCATGCTCAAAGAAAACATGCATTAGATAGAGGCCATGAGGGCACGTGTCTTTCTTTAATGGTTAATAATATATTTTATTACATTCATGGTTGAAACATTTAAATGCCTGTTTCTCGATATTGTTGACCCATACTTTTCTTTTGGATAAGGAAGATAGATACCCTCGTGGAAACTTCATGGTGGTTCTCCTCATCACGTCGGTGGGAATTCGTTGGGATTTGATTGTCCCACAATCTAGGCTCAATTAACGACTAACTGTTACCTTTGATAATATGCGATTAGATATGGGTAGTTCCAATAGCCTTGTAGCCCCTAATTCCATATTATTATTTTTAATTTACTTGGGTCATGTAGCCCACATCTTTTTATTAGTCCTCGTCTCTGGCTAGAGACTCTAGCATTCGCTTTGCAATCAACCATTGTTGATTGCAAATTAATTCATGTTGCTATATTATTTGGTGTATTTTGGAGTTTTCTAAAAGATTATAAAAATAAATTTATTATTTTTATTATTTTGAAATAAATAATAATTTTTAATTTGGTAATTTGAATTTTTTAATTAGGTTAGGGGTTGTGATCGACTTAATTAATCTTGGTGTGTTGAAAATTTTATCATTATTTGTAAAACATCACAAATCATTTAAAAATTCAAAATTTTAAAAATAACCATGTACATTGGATTTGTTGCAGTCGAGAGATTGTTGCAGTCGATAGTCATGGTCACTATAGTGGATGCATGTCGCTTGGCTATCTACATGCACACTCTATAGAAAATGCAAGCTACCACACTCTACCACACTCTACAACAGAGGAGGCAATTGCGTGGCTATCTATAATGTACCCAACCACCAAAGTTGGGTCATGTCACGCTAAAACTTTCTCTTTATCAACTCTAATACCATTTTAGTAACTTACCTAGCCTCCAGCTAGGAAACAATACGTGCATAATACACATAACATGAAACTTATGCTAATTAAAGCCATTATTTTGTTGTTATATGTTTTGTCATAGCCTACAACTACGATTTATAACATATTTAGCTATGATAATAACCATAAAACATATGCATCTGAAGCATGCTAATAATCAACATGAGATACAACTAAATCATTCATTACAACAACATATAAGTCATTCTCATTCACATAGAGTTCATGCACATCAATAACACATGTAAATAACTCAGTACAAGATAAAACACTTATCTTAAACAAGAGTCATGCAACCAACTGCTTGGGACGGACGTTCCACCCAACCATAGGCATATTGTTCCAAATCTCAACAACCAGTCACCCTTGAGTTGAGGCTAGCAATCCACTACAAAGGGTGGTCTCTCACAGTCCACTGACAGCTCATAAATCTCTCAACCCAACTTATATTCTCCTACAACTATCCCGATTTTTCCACTGGCTCTCTTCCTCTTGACCTGCCCCAACCCAAGGAATGCACCATTCGTTTATCAAGGATAACCCAAGGGATGTACCATCTGTTTATCAGGGTTAACCTAAGGGATGTATGATCTGTTTATTAGGGATAACCCAAGGAATCTGTCATTTGTTGATCAGGGTCTCTCTAGCACAGGTAGCTAGGAATCTCTCAGTGGGGAATTCAAGGGAAATTGTTGCTAGGAAAACTATCAGCAAACGACCAACAACACTTGTTGTTTCAGTGCGACTCACGCAGAAGTTCACTCTTCCGGCCTGACAACCTGGCTCTTCATTTCCCCAGCTCCAATTCGCTCAAATTACGCTCCAGACTTTTCCCTCCTATGGTCGCACTCGCTCCAAACTCTCTTTCCATGCTCAAACTCGACTAACTACCCAAACTACTCGAACTATTGTTACTTTTGCCTCAACCCAAACGAAATTCCTCTCTTTTTCTTGTATTTCTTGACTCACACTCTTCCCCAAGCTAATTGTACTCAACCCCCATGTGCCCAATAACTTCAGGATGTGACCACTCACACCCACCCTCTTACATGTATTCAATGATTGGATTTGGAAACACTCAATCAAAAATGGGAAGGTTCATTTGCAATAGCAGATTTAGGAAAACGGGTTAATCCATAAACATGGGTAATTCCCCCCTTGGACCCCTCTTGGCCATTATTCTAGACACTCCCCTCTTGTGGATTAATTTAGCCCCCATCTCTTGTCCATCTCCCCTTAGCAGTTGGCATCACATTTTATTATTAAAACATTGAAATACAATTCGCATATTACATCGTTTGGTTGTAACCACATATTATATCTACATAAGCATTAATCAAACTAGGGATTATAATGGGGATGTTACATTCCCCTTCCCCTACAATTGTGTGTCATCCTCGATGCATTCTATGTCGATATACATATACGTAAATTTACATCACAATACTTAGAAATAATATTTCTGCATTTTAACAACTCCAACAATAGTTCCAACCAAAATCTCATGTTCCTCTCAACTCGTCGACCCAAGGAATGCACCATTCTCTTATTAGGGATGCCCAAAGGATTTACCATCCGTTTATCAGGGATAACCCAAGGAATGTGCTATTCGTTTATCAAGGTCTCCAACATAGTTGGTTAAGACTCTCAGATGTGGTTCCAGAACTCTAGTTGCTCAAAACAGAGTCTTGCATTTTGTCTTTTTCAAAACTGTCAAAAAATTGTGGGTATTCTACCTACATGTTTTATTCATGCTTTCATGTAGCATCTTCATGATTGTAGCGGGTCTATTGAACCTTTACCATTTCTATGGCTTTGATCCTAAGCACTTTGACTTTTTGGTTCAGGATGCGTACTAGTTCCCCTCGAAAATCCCCTTCATGCTCCACCTGGATCACATTCCAATCAATGACATGATTAGCATCAAGTACATACTTTTTAAGTAATGATACATGAAATACATTATGCACTCTCAACGATGCAGGAAAATCTAACATGTATGCAACTGGCCCTATCTTTTCCAATATTTCAGAAGGGCCACAATATCTTGCTACCAACTTCGAGCACCTTCCTAATCTTAGTGAACTTCTCTTTACCTTTACTTTCAAAAACACATGTTCTCCCACTTTAAAATCTCTGAAAACTTTGTTTATGTCTGCATAACTTTTCTACCTATCCTGGGCAGCCTTCAAATTATGCTTAATCCCTTCCACCTAATCTTCCATTTCTTTTAGCAATTCTAGCCCAACCACTGCTCTATCTGTTGTATTATCCCAACTCACTGGGGTGTTACATTTCCTGCCATACAATGTCTCAAATGGATTCATTTTCAAGGAGCCCGATACCCATTGTTGTAGGAAAATTCAACTAAATGGATATAATCTTCCCACTTTGATGGTTGATCCATCACATACATTCTAAGCATGTCCTCAATTATTATGTTAGTCCTTTATGTTTTCTCGTCTGACTCTGGATGATACGTTGTACAAAGATTTAAATTTGTCTCAAATCCTTTGAACAAACCCTTCCAAAAATTGTAAGTAAACTTTGGATCTCTGTATGAAACTATTTCCTTAGGCACTCCATGTAGCCTAGCAACTTCTCTCATATAAATATCTGCAATATTCGATGCCTTGTGTGTAGTCTTTACTGGAATAAAATGTGTTGATTTAGTCAATTTGTCCACCACCACCATGATGGAATCATGTTGCTTTATTGTTTTGGTTAACTTAGTAATAAAATCAACTGAGACAACTTCTCACTTCCATTCTGGAATGGGCAATGGTTGTAGAAAACCTATTAGGTGTCTATGTTTTGTCTTTACTTTTTGACATTCCAGACATATGGTTATATAATTAGCCACTTTTTTCTTCATTCATGGCCAAAAATATTGGTTTCTTACTGATGTGATTGTTTTCTGATATCCTGGGTGCCCGACATATGGAACATTGTGCATCTCCCTCAACACTGCATTTTTTCAACTCACTAGAATTCGGCACATACAACTTACCTTTGTACATGAGAAGTCCATCTTCTTTCAACTCATAATAATTAAATTTCTGCTGAAAATTTACTTGGTGTAATGTCTCTTTTATTTTTAAATAATTCTTATTTGAATTTGTTGTTGCAATAACTTTGTCTTTCAGATATGCCATGTACATGCTAATGGTTGCAATATGCACTTCATGAGCTCTCCTACTAAGTGCATTGGCCACTTGATTTTCCTTTCCCTTTATGTGCTTAATTTCAAAATCATATTCACTTAGAAATTCCAGCCATCTATTTTTCCTAGCATTTAGTGTTGGGTATCCAAACAAATGCTTTAGACCACAGTGGTCTGTCCTTAGCTCAAATTTATTACCCACAAGATAATGCCTCCACATTTTCATTGCATGTACAATAGTTTCTAATTACAAGTCATGGGTAGCATAATTCCTCTCATGCTCTTTTAATTTTCGAGACTCATAGCATACCACATGATCCTTTTGACTAGGGACTCCACCAAGCCATTCCTTGCATGCATCGGTGCACACAACAAAATCTTCATTTGGATCTGCAACTTCAAGATTGGAACACTTGTCAATATTCTTTTCAATTGTTGAAAACTCTCTTCATGCTTGGAATTCCATTTGAACTTCACGCCCTTGTTTTGCAAGGAAGTGATTGGACTTGCAATCTTTGAAAAACCTTTTATGAATATTTGATAATAACGGGAAAGACCCATGAATGATCTAACCTCTGTCACATTCTTTGGTGTTGGTCATCCTCTAATGGCCTCTATCTTCTCTGGATCCACTTCTATCACTGCTGCTGATATTATATTCACCAATTAGTGAATCTTCTTTTGGTAAAATATGCACTTACTTAGCTTAGCATATAATTTTTTCTCTCTCAAAACTTGTAACACCATTATTAAATGTTCTCATGTTCCTCTTCTGATTTGGAATAGACGAGTGTATCATATAGGAACAAAATCACAAACTTTTCAAGGTATTCCCTGAATACTCCATTCATCAGACACATAAAAATTGTTGGGGCATTTGATAGTCCAAATGGCACTACCGTGAATTCATAATGCCCATATCTTGTTCTGAATGTTGTCTTGTTGATGTCTTCTTCCCTTATCCTTACTTGATGATAGCCTAATCTCAAGTCAATCTTTGAAAATATTCTTTCACCTTTCATTTGATCAAACAAATCATCAATTTTGTGTAAAGGATACTTATTCTTTATGGTAACCTTATTAAGTTGTATGAAATCAATACACAGCCTTAAGGTTTCATCCTTCATCTTTACAAAAAGAACTCGGGCTCCCCAATATGACACACTTGGACGTGTATACCCCTTTTTTAACAACTCTTCAAGTTGCATACACAACTCCTTCAATTCTAGTGTACCCATTTTGTATGGTGTCTTAGACATCGGGGTAGCTCTTGGAACCAAATTAATAGAGAAATCAATGTCTCTCTTTGGTGGAAATCTTGGGATTTCCATAAAAACATCTTCAAAATCCCTCAAGACCGGATGGTATTTAATTCTTGCCACTTTATCTTTGGTTGCCTCCTCCATATGGGTTGCAAACACCTAACATCCCTTCCTGAAGCTCTTCCTCAACTGCATAGCTTAAATCTCTCTAACAACTACAACTCTTGGAATGCCTTGAATCTTGCCTTACTGGCCTTCCTCATCGAGACATGTGGTTGTCTTTTTGTAACGGTCTAGGACAACATGATTATTTTCCAACCTATCCATGCCAATTAGACAATCATATGAACCCAATGGTATGATTTTTACATCTACCTTCGTGTTGAGTCCAATCATGTATATTTGACAATATTTAACCAACTCATCCTTGATGAAGTCAACATACTTCAACAATTCAAAGAACCGCTTCTCATATTCCTCCATTGTCATGGTTCCCAACTTGAGTTCAAAGAACTATTTCATCTTTCTCTCATAGTAATGCTCAGACAATTATTTCTCTTAGAAATATCCTTTGAATTCTCTCCACAATATTCTCTTATCATCAAGGATCTTGGCTTGCTTAAGTTGATCTCACCACATGGCTGCATTTCCTTGCAAGTGGTAGGTGGAAATCCTAGCTTCTACCCGGGATGGGTAGTCATACAACTAGAAATGTTTCTTCATTTCCAACAACCAAGACTCTTCCTCTTCTCATTTCCTGTGCTCACCATTGAAAGTAGGTGGCTTTATTTTCCTGAGTTCACCTTGCAAGATGTCTGCCTCATGCCTTTTTCTTTGCCTCCGAACATGAGACACACTTGGGCTTCTTCCTGGTCCTAAAATTGTATGAGTTCCTCTAGTGTACTTCCTTAGAGAATGATGGAGCTTGCTCATGCTTCTTGACTACCTATCATTTCCATGATCATCCCTTTTGTTGTGAGATCTAGATGTTGATATTTTTATAGCACTAGTTGCTTGCTTGGTGCCATAATATTTGAGAACTTGTTTATGCAACATGTTCAAGCTCTGAAGTATCTCTTCCTAAGCCTTCATAATCCTTTCATTATCATACTTGTAGCTTTGCACTTCACTATGTAGACTTCTCAATAGTGGCAGGCTCTTGCCTATCTCTTCTTCCATTTGACTCTGTCTCGACATTCCCCATACTGAAATGCAAAGCTATGAACTCTTCCCCATGGTTGTAATACCCTTGAGAATCTTGTGTGACTTTAGTCCTCATATAAGAACTAAGTTTCTTTATTTACCTCTAATTCTGCAAGATTTGCAACCAACAAGATTTGTTAGGCTAAAATAATTAACAAGATCCATGAAATTATGTACAATTGTGTTCCCATACTGTATCAGAATTCTTTCTTTCATGAGTTCTCCTAAAAAGTTTCAACACTTAGATTATTTTTCCATCTATTCAGACTCACATACTCACGAACTTGCGAACTCACAAAAGCATAATTCTTCCTTTCATAATTCTATCCGAAAATTCTCAAAACTTAGATTATGTTTCCATCTATTCGGACTCACGAACTCACGAACTTGAAAAATCACAAAAGAATAATTCTTCCTTTCCTAAGTCCATCCAAAAAATTTCAACACTTAGATTATTTTTCCATCTATTCGGACGCGCGAACTTGCGGACTCATGAAAGCATAATTATTCCTTTCATAATTCCATCCGAAAAAACTCAACACTTAGACTATTTTTCCATCTATTCCGACTCATGGACTCACCGTCTTCTAGACTCATGAAAGCATAATTCTTCCTTTCATAAGTCTGTTCGAAAAGTCTCAACACTCAGATTATTTTTCCATATATTTGGACTCACGAACTCACGATCTCACAGACTCATGAACTAATAATAAGTCCCAACACTTAGTCATTTTTACCTTTGTGGACTCACGGACTCATAATAAGTCCAACACTTAGCCATTTTTACCTTTGTGGACTCGCGAACTCATGCACTCATAATAAGTCCAACACTTAGTCATTTTTACCTTTGTGGACTCGTGAACTTGCAGAAATGTGGAATCATGGACTCATGAACTCATAATAAGTCCAAAAATTAGCCATTTTTCTAAATTTGCGGACTTGCGAACTCAGGACTCATAATAGGTCTCAACACTTAGCCATTTTTACCTTTGCGGACTCATAGACTTGCGGACTCACGAACTCATAATAATTCCAACACTTAGCAATTTTTCTAACTCCCTGCCTCCATGTACCTGCCACCATGGAAGTACATTCACCTGTTGTGATGGTATCTGACACATTCCCCCCCCCACATCATGCTAACATCAACGTATGGAAAAATACTGATTTTTTTTTTCCAATTTCGCCTATTTTCCCAAATTCCAAAAATGTTCAAATTCACCCAAAAATGAAATTCCTTCTTGGGTCGTCAATAGAGCTCTGGGACTAAGCTCAATACAACCAAATCAATGCTTGTACATAAAAATTTGTTCGCTTCTTTTCAAATTCAACTCTTTCACTTCGAAATTGCCATTATTTAGCTGCAAGAACTTGGGGCTTTTGCTCAATTTCATCTAATTTCACCACAAAACACCGTAAACATTTTGTCAAACGATTCGCAAAGGAACTCTCCCTCTGTCAGAAAATCTTCTTGCCAACTTTGTAATTTCACTTCTGCACTCTGCTAAATGGCCCATGCAAGCTCAATGTTAAAAAATTGGACTCCGATACCACTTTGTAACGTACCCATCCATCGAAGTTGTGTCACGTCACGCTAAAAATTTCTCTTTATCGGCTCTGATACCATTTTAGTAATGTACCTAGACTCCATCTAGGAAAAATACGTGTGGAATACACATAACACAAAAATTCTGCTAATTAAAGCCATTATTTTGTTGTCATATGTTTTCTCATAGCCTACAGCTACATTTTACAACAAATTTAGCTACGGTAATAACCATAAAACTTATGCATATGAAGCATTCTAATAATCAACATGAGATACAACTAAACCGTTCATTACAACAACATATAAGTCATTCTCATTCACACAGAGTTCATGCACAACAATAACACATGTAAATAACTCAGTACAAGATAAAACACTTTTCTTAAAAGAGAGTCGTGCAACCAACTAATTGGGATGGATGTTAAACCCAACCGTAGACTGATTGTTCCAAATTTCAACATCCAATCACCCTCGAGCTGAGGCTAGAAATCCAAAAAAGAGGGTGGTCTCTAACAGTCCACTCACAGCTCATAAATCTCTCAACCCAACTGATATTCTCTTACAACTATCCCGACTTTTCCACCAGCTCTCTTCCTCTTGACCTGCCCCAACCCAAGGAATGCATCATTCGTTTATCAGGGATAACCCAAGAGATGTACTATTCGTTTATTAGGGATAACCCAAGGGATGAACCATCTGTTTATCAGGGTTAACCCAAGGGATGTACCACCCGTTTATCAGGGATAACCCAAGGAATGTTCCATTCATTTATCAGGGTCTCTCTAGCACATGTAGCTAGGAATATCTCAGTTGGGAATTCAAGGGAAGTTGTTGCTAGGAAAACTATCAGCAAACCAATAGAAACTCATGCAGAATTTCACTCTTCCGGCTTGAAAACTGGTCTCTTCAATTATCCATATCCAATTATTCTCCAGACTTTTCCCTCCTATGGTTGCACCCACTCCAAACTCTCTTTCCATCCCAAACTTGACTAACTACCCAAACTGCTCGAACCGTTGTTACTTCAATCTCAACCCATACAAAATTCCTCTCTTTTTATTTTCTTTCTTGACTCACTCTCTTCCCCAAGTTGATTTTACTCAACCTCCATGTTCTCAATAACTTCGAGATGTGACCACTCACACCCACCCTCTTACATCTATTCAATGATTGGCTTTGGAAACACTCAATCAAGAATGGGAAGGTTCATATACAATAGCAGATTTAGGAAAATAGGTTAAATCCATAAACATGGCTAATCCCCCCCTTGGACCCCTCTTGGCCATTATCATAGACACTCCCCTCTATTGTGGATTAATTCGTCCCCCATCTCTTTTCCATGTTCCCTTAGCAGTTGGCATCACATTTTATTATTAAAACATTGAAATACAATTTGTATATTACATCGCTTGGCCATAGCCACATATTATATCTACATAAGCATTAATCAAACTGGGGATTATACTGGGGATGTTACATTATTTGAATGCACAATCTATAGAAAATGAAAGCTACCACACTCTACAACAGAGGAGGTGCCATGGGAGGGTCCCATAATTTACAGGTCAAGTGCCTCTCAAACCTATTTCGAGTACTATACTACTCTAGAGAGACTCAACTTTTCTAATTTTTTCTTCACATTATTGAATTCCACAACGTCTTCCATGGGAATTAGGAATCCTAATTTGCAATAGGTAAATATCTATTTTTCCCTACCCTAATGCTCTCTTCAAACTCTAATGGAAATATTACAGTACAATACAAGTTCTTAGAAATATTACCTTATACTTCTCATGTCGTCTATAGGAATCCCTCACTAGTTGTAACTGTAACTCTATAGGAGCCCTCACTAGCTGTAACTGTAACTCTGCAAGAAGCTTTTCCCCTGTACCAAACTGTAAAAAATAAATGGCTTAGGTTACCTGGATCATCAACTCAATGATGCCTAATTCTCATAGTCCCATATTGATTACTGAAGACCATTGCTTCTTCTTTTCCACCTTCATCTTGTTGCAAGGTTGTGATGGATCGATATTGATCAATGACCCATCTACCGAGAAAAATGCACCTCCAAATATTGGACTGAGAGGATTCCAAGTCATTGACGACGCCAAGACAAAACTTGAAACATAATCCCCATGAGTTTTTTCATGAGATAATATATTGGCCATTGCAACATGCGATGTAGTGGTACTAGTAAATATAACATTTGTGTTTGCATTCCTTTTATATTATCTTGTGATGATGTGAAGAGTATTGATTTGACTAATTGTGATATACAGGCTAAGGGACTGAATTGGATTGTTCCCAGTGGAAGGAGAGATAGATTGGTTTCATCCTCCTCGGACATTGCGAGTAATCTCCCATCACCATCAGACTTTGTCAATGTGTAGAAATGGAAATTTGGAGAGAAATGACTCACCACTGAGGATCTAGTCACTCTTGTGGGTATGTTCAAAGTCTTTGCAAATAAATGTGCATGCTAAATGAAATATAATTTCATATTGACCTGATTATTATTGTTTCTTCGTTTATAATTAGGTGGGCATACCATCGGGCAGATGAACTGTCAGTTCTTCAGGTATCGTCTCTACAAATTCACTTCTACCGAGATCGTCGACCCAACAATAAACTCGGCTAATATTCCTCAAATTCAATCCCTTCCTTGTTTTCTCTAGATAGGCATATAACGGTTCATTTGGTGTGAGTCATTGCATAGTTTTTAAAGGCTAACACTATATGGCGCTTCTTTACAGCTTATTATCCTGTGTGAGACATTTTATATTTAAAGGTTATTTTCGTGATGCATATGAAATTGGTCAGACATTTGAAATTTCGACTCTCTTTAAGGAAAACGATCTGCAAAATGCAGTCCCTCCTAAACTGAAAAATGAAGGGAGAAAAAAACCATTTACCTCATTCATTAAAAACTCTAAAGGGATTGAATAAGCATCCTGGAAGCACAGTGAGAAAGTAAAAGCTAAAGGCAATGTCATAAAATTTTCAAGATTAACATAACAAGCATTCCCTTACACAAAACCAAGGCCATCGACCTAATGCATGCTGCCTCTGACATAGATTTCACAGTTTCTCGGGTCATAGGAAGCAGATGAAATATACTCAATGTTTCTTCACAAGCCCTAAAACTTTCATTTTCATTCTCTTCACAGCAAGATGAATTTACCAGAGAGAACGAGACTCGAACCAAACACTACGATGCAACGTTTGTTTCCCTCACTCTCCCGTGCAATGGAACACAATTTCTTCAATGCATTAATGCCTTTGAAGGATGGAGATATGATTGCAAAGAAACATACCAGATGAGCCACAAGTAAACCACACACCCATCCCCATGCCCACGTAGAGAAACAACATGGACATCGACACCGCTAAAAAATTCTCTCTATCATTGCCCTCCAAAACCAAACCTCCCAACCAACAATTTTTGTATTAAACGAATCATTTGTTGTAATTATTTCAATCTATGTGTTGCATGACGATAAAATCATGAATATCGAGAATATCTCAGCTCACAACCGAAACCCACAAGCTATTGAATTCACTACTAGAAAGATTGACATACAAACAATGGTAAGTAGAAGGAGGGTTAACATAAAGTTTGAATATTTACAGCACAACTTTACCGTGCAGATGCTCGTGATGTGTACAATGGAGATTATTAAATGCTTTGGCCAATTGTCTCTCACTTTCCCAGTATTTTTGGCACCAGGTGATTTGTTTCGATTAGATGTGTGGCCTCATCAATTGTTTTCACCAAGCAACTTGATTGAATTCGGTATTTCTCCAATTTTAATTGGCTACTGTAACAAACTTAAGTGATTCAAAATTTTAAGAATTTACTTTTACTCTATATTAAATTTTAAACAAAGTTTTGGAAATTTCGATCGATTTAAAATGTTCTAGTTTGAATGTTTTATAAATCATTTTTTTTCAACCATTGAAATTAGTATTTTTAATTTGAAATGAGATAAAATTATTTTGAATAAAATATATCCAACAAATTCTTTCTCATTGATGTTAAAAATTTATTTACACTTCATTAAGACAAGGACTAGCCACTACGTGGCTATCTCACTTGTTTTCAATTTGTTACTATTGGATAGTTGGTTTGGACAGTTGGTTGTCATTGATGTCAACCCTTGGAGAGGCCCAGAGATGTTAGACATATGATTGACATTTGTATGATCGAGATTGATGGTAAGTTAGTTGGGTGCATTCGATGTAGTCTACATGTAGCCCCGGAGTTGTGGTTATGGGACAGTGAAATTAGCAAGTAAGATTATCATGGATGGATAGTACATGTTGTTCCATTTCTGGTGATAGGTGGTACGCCACGTGGTTCCTCGCAGTTGAGGAGTTATGAGGTCATGAAGTTGGAAGCCCCAAAGATGGGTTAAGAAACCCCTATGGAAGCCCCATATATGGGTTAAGAAGCCTCTGGTTGGTTACAAGTCTTTAATGAAAGGGTAAATTGGTTGTAACAAGAAAGTTCAAGAAGCCCTAAAGTTAAGGAAAGAGGTTACTTAGAAAAAGTATAAATACAACTCAAGAAGTCTCTCATAAGTACATGATTTATACACACAGGGTCATTGAATATATATATAAGTCATCAAATGATTCTTATATTAGGTAACCAAGGATATCTAATGCGTTTTTCAGAGGGAAGATGAAATAAAGAAGGTCAAAATTGCAATGGAGGATGAAGTCTTGTGAGGACGTGTTCTAAGGTATGTTACTTATAAGTCATATTACCATTTTCACTATAACTATTTTTAAAGAATGATTCATATATCGAAACCTGATGTATATTGAGAAGACATATCATAATATAGTTTCTAGAAATTTCCACTTCTGGCTCATTGTAGTTTGGGAGATACACTCTATGGAAGATAGGGTTTTTGGATAGTCCTGGAACTAGTCTTAAACAAGTCTTCTGGGTAAAATGGTCATAACTTCTTCATAGAAGATCCAACTTCAGTGATACAAAATGAATTGGATAGATTACAGTCCTTAGTATGTTTTTCACACTTTTCAGATCCATATATCAAACATTTTGTACGTGGAATTCTCTACAAGTTCACTCTCTAGAATAAGCTACAATTCAGCAAGGTATGTCAGTTTTTTTATAACTCCTTTTCTAGAAGTTTACAAGAAGTGTAACCTGGAGGAATTGCATAGAATTTATTGACGAATATTATGTGCAAGTTTCATACCTTATTCATTACAAGTACATATTTATGCTTGTTGAAAGTTAGGGTTTGTGACTAATCCAAAAACTAGTCCCGTGAGACTAAGGTAAAGTTTGATGAAGATGTTATTCTCTTGTTGTTGGCGTTGAGGAAGTTATGCAGGTCTGTAATCACTATTGGGCACGGGACTATTTTTAAAAGGAAGTATATTTTGGGTGCAGGCTTATTTTTGGGAGAAAGATATGTTTTGGGAAAGATCTATTTTTGGAAAGAAAGACCTAATTTTGGAGTACGCGCAACAGGTGGAAAGAAATAAGCATGCAGAAAAAGAAGGAAAAACAACATGTAGAAAAAGAAGGAAAAACAACATGCAGGAGGAAAAGCAACGTGGGGCATAGGAAGACAAGCCTAATCATGATAGGTTTTGGGTATTTGACAAATATTGTAATGACTATAAGCCTATAAAGTAGTATAAATAAGGACCTAGGAGGTCTAGGTGAGAAGAGATGTCCGTTAAGTATTAAGAGCTAATTGTCTAGAGAGCTATTGATTGTAATAAGTATTGTAGAAGAGTTGAATAAGTCAGTCTTTGAGGGATAGGTCACAGGATGAGGGTTCTGGTGTGATCTAGTCAGCCTCATAGAAGGTACTTACCCTCATTTCGATTGTATCACTGAATATGTAATGCACACAACGCAAGATTTTGTAGCAGGATAAATAAAAGAGCAGAGAAGCTAGATCTTTGTGGATGTAGCCCCAAGAGAGGGTGAAACACGATAAACCTTGTGTTTTGTGTGATTGTTAATGAATTCTTTACTTTTCTGTTGATCATTAGCTTAAGAATGAATGGTTAAACTAGCTATATCAACATGCATGCATAAGTTTAAAGAAGAATAAATCATAAAGTAGATGAATGATTAACAAGGATAATGCATAAGGAAGAAAGAATCCTACCACAATCCCCTCTCATTCCTAGACTACAAACACCTGAGTATTGCAATTCCCCCATAAAATCTATCTCGGGTGAGACTGTGTTGTGCATCTTTTGTGCAACATTGCCTTCTGGTTTACCAGGAGGGTCGATAGTTTTGAGGGGTTTTTTGGAAACCTGTTTGAGATCAGAACCTGGGTTAGCCCAAGAAGAAGAAGATAAGAACCAACAATCACATACACCAGGTCTGTTACAGAGTTACATGTATGTTTATATGCATGTTTTGAGGGTTACATTTGATGATGTTATGGTGTATGGCATGATTGAGACATATCATGATTGATATTTTATATGGTTGAGGAACATGGATTGAGGTACATGATTGGATGCATGTCTTGTTGATATTGGTATAATACTCATGGAAGCATAGCTTGTTTCTTGGTTTATCACATGATTGAGGTGCATGTTGGACACTTGATGTTGGCATAGTGCTTGAGGCACATGTTGGTGATATTGGCATATTGGTCGAGGTTTGGTGCATGGTTGATGCACTAGTTGTGTTATAGGTTGATGTACATGGTTCGGTGCATGGTTGATGCACTTTTTTATGGTACATGGTTGACGGTACATGTTGAGGTACAGGTTGATGCATGGTACAGGTTGCTACTTGGTTGAGACACATATCTTTTGATGGTATGTTGGTGACGTTGGTACATGCTTGGTAGAAGCATTTGTTGGTGATGTTGGACATATATTTGAGAGGTGTCCTTGGTATATGATTCATGTGATAGGATTTGGTTGAGTATCAATGATAGTGACAAGTTGGACGGTTTGATGTGACAGGATGGATACAATGACATGTTGATAGGTTACAGGTTGATGTAATAGTGACAGTGACAGTGACATGTTGACAGGTTATAGGTTGATGTGACAGTGACAATGACAGTGACATGTTGACAGGTTACAGGTTGATGTGACAATGACAGTGACAGTGACAAAGACAATGGTAGTGGAAGTGACATTGGCAGTGACAGTGGTAGTGATTTTGGTAGTGACAGTTGGTCTACACTTATATTTTAGGGTGGCAAGACAGGGAAAGGAAATGGGGTTGTAGCCTCCTTCCGGTTGGAGCCACAGAATCAAGGAGTTGGATCTTCCTTCAGGTTGGATATTGAGAACTAGCTGGTTGTCGCCACCTTCCAGTTGAAGACAGAGAACCAAGGTGGTTGTAGCCTCATTTTGGTTTGATCCATAGAATTCAGGGAGTTGTAGTTTCCTTCAGGTTGGAGCCTGTAAATAGGGGGTCGTAGCCTCCTTCCAGTTGCAGCTGGAGAATTTGGAAGTTGGTTCTTCCTATGAATGAATTCTTGATATATATAAGAAATCATTATGTGGTTTTCTCCCATTTGGGTTTCCACATAAATACGGGTGTATTGTGTATTTGATGTGATGTTTTTGATGTGATGTTGCTTATGATTATATTCTCATGATATATTGAATGCAATCATATATGATACATTGATGATAAACTATTGAACATTGTTGATAAAGTGAAAGAATATATATTGTGGTTAAAAGTGGTATAAAGTGCTCATATTGATTCACC
>ML818486.1:51715-73701 GCA_009831015.1 Picea engelmannii | reverse complement strand
TTAGTATTCCAACAATTGGTATCAAAGTAGGTTCCTTCAAGGAAACAATTTAACCACGGGAAGGAGATCATGAAGGAGTTCATGGATTACACTGAGAATGGAGCACCAATATTCAATAGTCAAAATGGTTTGGACTATGAGATATGGAGAAAAAGAACAAAGACATGTTTGCAGGCGCATGGATATGATATTTGGTATTAAGTTTTTACAATATATAATGGTTCAAATAAACCTAAGACTGCATCCAAGAAGGAATCGAAGAAGAAAAACAAAATAACAATGGATTTTATCATGGAAGGATTACATGATTCAACAAAGGACAAAGTGGGAAAATTTTCATCAGCTAAATAAATATGAGATAAGCTACATAATATATATTCTTCTCCCATCACAGATATTGCTAATGAAGATGCAGGTACATAACAATATGTAAGATGCTCATTATGTCAAACAGATTCAGAAGAAGAAGAGTGTGTAATCAACAGAAGTGAGTTCTTTTTCTTTACTTGTGAAGAGCATGGACATCTTGAAATTGAATGCCCTTATTTGAATAAATAAGAATCTCAAAACACCAACTCTAAAGAAGTCGAGCAGACGATCATGATGTTAAAGGGTAAGCTAGTAGAAGCAAGAAGTATGGAAGAAACTCTTGAGGATTAGAAGCAATGTTAAGAAATCAAAATAGAAACACATAAGGAAGAAGCAGAAAAGAGAGAGAAGATATTGACGGATCATCTTAAGGAACAAATCGACGACTTAAATCAGCTTGAAGTAGAATTTGGTCAAGAAGAGAGAAGACTTGAAAAAGAAATCATATCCTTGAAGATCCAAATTGAAGAAGAAAATCGAACAGAAGAAGTCGTGAAGATTCAAATGATGAAGAAATAAGAAAACGTTGAGAATCTTGAAAAAGAAGTTGTCACATTGAGAGTTAAAATCATCATGCTCAACAAGAACGTTGAAGAGACAGAAAAATCCACCTCATCAATAGAGAATGTTGAAGAGAATCCCTCCAGGTTACTAGAAAATAAGAATGAAGAAAAGAGTAAGTTATGCAGAAGTACTCAAAGGAAGGAATTATGGTCATCAAGAATCAAGGAAGAATGAGTATAATAGAGATACATCTTCAACAAGACCTACCACATTCATGCAACAAATAATCTTCAACCATAATGAAGGGATCCACGGAAGGGAATATCATGATCATCCAAGATCAGATTTCAGAAGAACTACACCATAAAGAAGATCATTTACTCCAAAGTATGTAAATTTATTTTATGGTCATTGTATTTATTGTACTAACTTTGGACATAAGGTTGTGGATTATAGGGCTTATGGAAGAAATGTTCAAGAAATAAATGTTTATGTGGCCCCACATAACATTGAATGTTCCAAATGCCATAACTATGGACACATAGCTCATGATTATATAAGAATGATCGATACTTCCATGAAAGAGAACACTAATATCATATATAAGAAAGTATGGAAAAGAAATTGAGAAGAATAGGTGAATAAATAAACGGCACAAGAGATTGTACTTTAAGGGATTTTAGTATGAGATCAATCCATAGTAAGAAAGGAAGAATTCATATTTTAGAAAGATGACAAGTCTACAGATGAAGAGGAAGACTACTCTGCATCAAAGTGGGTGTTTTTCTGAGTCATCCGGCTTGGAGACTCCCAACAAATATTTATGTTGAATAGGGGGAGTCCATACAGTAGACACTACAAATCAAAGAACCATCTTTCGAGTAGTATGAAGTGTTTACAGATAAATATTCAGAACAATCGAATAGTATAAGTACCGAATAACGATTGATCGGTTGAGTAGTGTTCCCACACATGTATCAATTGATGGGAAAACGTTTATGATTGTATTGCACATATGTATTCAAGCGGGGATATATTCAGTACAAGTTGTTCCATACATGTAGAGTTTGATGAGCAGATAGATCATATCAATGGACATATTTGATTCAATATAATAAATAGGAACATGTTATGATTAGTTGTAGCATATTCAAGTGAATCCTTCATGATAGTTAAGTGACAGATGGGTCAACATTGTGGATAGTTGAGTAGTAAATTATGGATAGTTTGTGACATATAGACAGAGATGGATTCGTGAGATTCTTAGTAGGTACAAAGAGCATGGGTCAGAAATTATGCATAACAATGTATTTACAATTGGAATCAGTGGAATCAGTTGGTCACAAAAAAGAAAGCAATAAAAGGCACAACATAATAGGAAAAGAGAAATTGTCATTAGAAGCTATGTCATCATAAAAAAATCATTTGACAGCGTGGTCAAGTGAACATGACAAGTGATTTAAGAAATAAAATAATGAATGTTTTTTATATATGTCAGTGAATTTCAAGAGGAAGCACCAATGGAAAATAAGTGGCACTGGAAGAGTAGAAAGGAAACATTTCATGAGTATCTCTAAATCTTGCAGAGAAGTAAAATCATCAGAGAGAGAAATATCAAGAAAGGAAGATCAGTATCATGCAGACATGGGGATACACACCCACAGGGGGAGTTATTCTTTTGTCTATAATTGATTAGAGCAGGTACAATATTAGGAGGAGACATATCAACAAGGGGAGGTATCTTTTTTCAAAGAAAGAAAGAAAGAACAAAGGCATGGTAATGAAGAGAAAACAACATATGCAGGAAGACAGGGAGGAGCAACCCCAAGGAGAGATACCCTTTCCCATTCATGTCAAAGGGGGAGAGTGAGAGACATTGATGAGGAGAAATAATTACAGGGGCAACATGAGCATTGGAGCATTAGTGTTGCCATCAATGTTGGTGTTGCCATCAATGCCAAAGGGGGGGATTGTTGGACAGTTGGTTGTCATTGATTTCAACCCTTAGAGATTGATGTCAACCCTTGGAGAGGCCCAGAAATGTTGGATAGGCGATTGAAATTTGTATGATCAATATTGATGGTGAGATAATTGGGTGCATTCGATGTAGTCTACATGTAGCCCCAAAGGTGTGGTTATGGGACACAAAATTTATTGAGGAATATGAACATGAAGGAAAATGAAATTTCATGTAATACTATCATGGATGGACAGTACATGTCATTCCATTTCCGGTGGTAGGTGGTACGCCATGTGGTTCCTCACGGTTGAGGAGTTATGAGGTCATGAAGTTCAAGCCCCAAAGATGGGTTAAGAAGCCCCTATGGAGGCCCCAAATATGGGTTAAGAAGCCCCTAGTTGGTTACAAGTCTTTAATGAAAGGGTAAAATGATTGTAAAAAGAAAGTTCAAGAATCCCTAAAGTTAAGCAAAGAGGTTACTTAGCAAAAGTATAAATACACCTCAAGAAGTCTCTCATAAGTACATGATTTATACACACAAGTTCAATGAATATCTATCTAAATGATCAAGTGATTCTTATCTGAGGTAACCAATGATATATGAGGCATTTTTCAGAGGGAAGATGAAGTAAAGAAGGTCTAAATTGCAAGGGAAGATGAAGTAAAGAAGGTCTAAATTGCAAGGGAGGATGAAGTCTTGTGAGGATGTGTTCTAAGGTATGTTATTTACATGTCATCTTACCATTTTCTCTATAGTTATTTTTCTAGAATGATCAAATAGTGAAACCTAGAGGCTATTTATATGAAATATCAAGGTACCTATGGTAGAAATTCCTGCTTCTTGGTCATTATATTTTGGGAGATATACTCTGTGGAAGATAGGGTTTTTGGCTAGTCCTGGAACTAGTCTCAAACAGGTGTTCTGAGTAAAAAGGTCATAACTTCTTCATAGACTATCCAAATTCAGTGAGATCAAATGAATTGGATATAATACATTATGTAGTATGTTTTGTGTGTTTTACATATCCACATATCAAATATTCCGCACGTGGAATTCTCTACAAGTTCACTCTCTAGAATAAGCTAGAATTCAGAAAGGTATGCCATTTTTTCTATAAATCCTTTTCTGGGAGGTTCCAAGAAGTGAAACATGGAGGAATTGTAGATAATATATTGAAGAATATTGTGTACAATATTCATACCTTTATTCATTACAGGTACGTAGTTATGATTGTTGAAAGTTAGGATTTGTGACTAATCCAAAAACTAGTCCTGTGAGACTAAGGTAAAGTTTGATGAAGATTATATTCTCTTGTTGTTGAAGTTGAGGAAGGTTTGCAGGTCTGTGATCACATACACCAGGTCTGTTATAGAGTTACGAGTATGTTTATATGCATGTTTTTAGGGTTATATTTGATAATGTTATGGTGTATGGCATGATTGAGACATATCATTATTGATATGGTATATGGTTGAGGCACATGGATTGAGGTACATGATTAGATGCATGTCTTGTTGATATTGGTAAAATACTTCTTGAGGCATAAATTATTTCTTGGTTTAGCACATGATTGAGGTGCATGTTGGAAACTTGATGTTGGCATAGTGCTTGAGGCACATCTTGGTGATATTGGCATATTGGTGGAGGTTTGGTGCATTGTTGATGCACTAGTTATGTTATAGGTTGATGTACATGGTTTGGTGCATGGTTGATGCACTTGTTATGGTACATGGTTGATGGTACATGTTAAGGTACATGTTGATGCATGGTTGATGCATGGTACTGGTTGCTAATTGGTTGAGACACATATATTGTGATGGTCTATTGGAGAAGTTGGTACATGCTTGGTAGAAGCATGTGTTGGTGATGTTGGACATCTAGTTGATAGGTTTCCTTGGTATATGATCCATGTTAGAGGATCTAGTTGAGTATCGATGATAGTGACAGTTTAGATAGGTTGATGTGACAGGATAGATATAGTGATAAGTTGACAGGTTACATATTGGTGTGATAGTGACAGTGGCAATGATAGTGACGGTGGTAGTGATTGTGGTAGTGACAGTTGGTCTACACTTATATTTCATGGAGGTAGGACAAGGAAAGAAAAGGGGTTTGTAGCCGAAGAATAAGGGAGTTGGATCTTCCTTCAGGTTGGAGCCTGAGAACTAGGTGGTTGTAGCCACCGTCTGATTGAAGTCAGAGAACCGAGGGGGTTGTAGTGATCAGAATCTGCACCAGGGGTCAAAATTTAGCCCAAAAATGAAAGTGTTTGGAATCGCCTCAAAACAAACAGGTGCTTATCCCTCATTGTTACGAACCCAATGCACTTCAAACGGGGTCAAACGGACATCGGATGAGTGAGATATCGCGATCTGTTCGATTTGCCAAACAGGCAAAAAAAACGCTGACTAGACAATCTGTATAGCTGACGTGGCATGTCTGTACGCTGAGGTGGAAGTTGATGATGTGGAAATCATTTATTGGCAAACACGTGGATGAATGATATTGCGACATGTGGCATCATTTTGGCAAATGGTATGGTGCCACGTGGCACCTTATTATTGTTTTGGTATTTTAAAAATGTTATGGAGTCCATGGGGATCGAACCCCGGACCTCCCCCACCATGGAAAATCTTTGGCAAAGGCCGCCCAACCAACGCGCCTACAATATGGTTCTTACCATATAATGTTTTCGTTTTAATTTAAATTAACATTTGTTGCTTGTTGGGCACGGGTCCGGGCTGGGGCTTAGCCCCAATCCTTGGTTATATGCGACACCACATGCGACCACAGCACACAAAGAGCATGCAGACCTTTTTCCAACAGTCAATTCTTATGCGCCCGACACTTGTCATTCCCTCATCCAATCTTGCAATGAGGGCCTAATATTGCGCTGGGACGTGGCCATATGGCCCCCATGTGCCCAACACCTCTGGCTTTGGGGGCCTTAGTTCTTTAACTGTTCTACAGTTGCACCTGTTTTGCGGTTATGTGCCTGGTGCTAGGTTTAAGCATGGAAAAACACACAGAGGCTAGGTTGAACATACAGAGGTGCGTTTTGGCAAACCAGAGACAACAAGCTTGAAGGAGGAAAATGGCAGAAGGCCTATCTTCTTCATTTTTTGGCCAAATGAGGTGCCGAAAAAGCCCAGCTAGGGGTTTTTGGACATTCTGGATCCATTGGCACTATTTTCAAAGGCATTTGAAGACTTATTTTGTAGGTTTTTCACCATTGAAGTTTCATAGAGCTCTAGGGAGCTTGAAGCCCTCATTGATGGAGGTCATGCTCAGATGAGCCAAAGTCTATTTTTTGTGACTGAATAGTCATTTTTGGCTAATTGTTATGCTTTGAACACATTGGGATAGGTTTTAGAGGCATTTGAGGACTTTTACATGTGTTTTTTCCATAAGGAATCTCAGGGAAGCTCAAGGCCACATGTAGAAGAGGTCATGCCCGGATGAGCCATGATCCGTTTTCAGAGTTCTATTAGTCATTTTTGGGGTTTTTATGTATTCTAAACCCAATGGTATAGTCAGTAAATCCATTGGAGTTGAGAAGCATCTTGTAAAAGAATATTTGAAAAACTAATCCCAGAGAGCCTAGTCCATTGATGGAGGCACAAGGAGATGTAGCCCAGTTGGGAGTGAACTCATTTATCACCTTGTTATTGTTGTGAGTTTGCTGATTTATTTGCTGCAAGTTATGTTTATTGTGTATTTGTTTAAAACACATATTTAAATTTTTAAAGACCTCACACATAAACATTTAAAAGAAGCATGAACTTGACACATAAAACTTCTTGTATAACTAAGACATTGAACAAGGTCCTGAAAAGTTTATTTTAATGGAGTAGAGGGTGCTTGCATAGCAAAACAAGTTAGCCCCCTATTTTCAGATCAGGTAGCCTCCTTATGGTTGGAGCCAGACAATTCAGGTAGTTGTAGCTTCCTTTTGGTTGGAGCCTATAGATAGGGGGTTGTATCCTCCTTCTAGTTGCAGCTGGAGAATTTGGAAGTCGGTGCTTCCTATGAATGAATTCTTGATATATATAAGAAATCATTATGTGGTTTTCTCCCATTTGGGTTTCCACGTAAATACTAGTGTACTGTGTATTTTATGTGATGTTGTTGATGTGATGCTACCTATGATTATATGCTCATGATATATTGAATGAAATCATATATGATACATTAATGATAAACTATTGAACATTGTTGATAAAGTGAAAGAATATATATTGTGGTTAAAAGTGGTATAAAGTGCTCATACTGATTCACCTCCCACCCCCCCCTTAGTATTTCAACAATTACTTTAAACTTCTTAATTTTGGCTTTTTTGTTTTAATTTTGGCTTTGCTGTTTCAAAATAAAACCACTTGCCTAGGTTCCTTGATTTCTTCACTAAAGTTCACTCTTTCATTCTTTCCTTTTGTTGGATGGAACGATGAGATCCTCGTTAATGAATAATTTGATCCCTTTAAACTCCTTCTTCCTTGCATGATTTGATCTTTCTCCATCAACCAAACTAGTAGATCTATCCAAACTTGTCTAAAACAACATATCTAGTAAACACCTTGAGGAGCATAGGGTTATATTTATCTTTGACTCTTATAAATAACTACTTTAGTTTTTATGAGGTTTCAAAAGAGTTTTGATTTTTGTGTGGCTAATATATTGGAAATATGATCAATGATTCCATCAATGTAAGAGAGCAAATTTTGTCCTTGAGATAAAGAGGTAGGGTACCTGGGTTCTTGGTTTTGGGATGGGAAATGTTGTGAAAAGATATGATGATCTGGGAAATAGAATAACCTTTGGCTTGGAGAGCATTAGTGAGGATGGTTCTTCATTTATGTGTTGGGGGTAGAAATTCAATTGGCTCTAGAAATAGGAGTTTTAAGAACAACTATTTTTAATTTGAGCATGGTGATGGTGGGATTGGGTATGAAGATGTCAATTAGTATGAGTATTTTGTCGGAATATTTGGTGAGAGTGGGAGCCATCTTGTCACTGAGTAAATAGAACATATATGAAAGGAAGCAAGTTATCCTATTGGGTTTCCATGGTAAACTAAATATGGGGAGATAAGTTATCAGTGTCATCAATGAATCAAAACCAACAATTAGGTTTGATATGGAAACTATTGAGGGCTATTGTTTCAAAGTGTTTCATAAATATTTTTGCCACTACAAAGGGGTAAGTATGATCCTATTGTTGTTCCTTTAGATTTTTCAAATAAATTACCTTTGAAAATAAAGAAAGTAGATATAAGACATATCTTGATAAGATTTAAAGTCTCAATGTCACCTAATTTATAAATTAGGTCAAAGGATTCAAGGATAGAGGTTTGAATCCCCTAATGATGAGTTGAGTGTGTTGAAGATTGATTAGCTTCATAATATATCCTTATTGTATTTGACCAAGACAAACCCTAAAGAATATTATTATATTATATTTGTTAATTAGGCCCTATTATTCCTTTGTAAAAGTCGGCCCTATTGTTCCTTGATATGTAAAACAAAAAATAAAAGGGAAAAGTAACAGGTCAGCCCAGACCTAATTTTAGGTTGGGCAAACCACTATTTATAAGGGAGGCCACTGCCTCATTTGTACACACACACACACACTAGCTCTGCAGTTGAGAAGATAAAGTGCGCAAGTCTCAGAGGGAGATGTTACTGCAGCTAGGAGGTGACGTTGTGAGGGTTCTTGGTCTATCTCTTGGATACATCTTGGTTAACTAGTGCACTACTCTTTCCTAGTGAAGGGTTAGAGGAGGATATTTTGCTTTGTTAGTTCTGTCTTGGAGAGAATCATTATTCTTGGTTGGATAATCTATATTGAGGAAGTTTGTTGGGTTTTCTTTCCCTAGAGGGTTTCCCAAGATAATATTTGTGTCTATATTGTTTATGTGATTCCCTCTCTTTTAGTGATCTTATATATGCAATTAATGTGCTAAATGGTTGTAATAATAAAGAAGAATTGTAACTATTAGTTGCATAAGTAAAATATCAACATGTTATTAGAGAGGGCCTGAAAGAAGGCATTTTAATAGAATAAAAGAAATCGTTGAAGAAGCAAAGGTCATAGGAATACTCTAATAACCCTAGCGCATCTTTTCCCTAGAACAATCTTCAATTTTGGACAAATTTCAGAAATTAGGGTTTATGCATACTAGGGTTTCTGCATAAACCCTGAAAGGTGACGTCATCCACCTTACTGAAGGATGTTGGGAAAAGTAAAACCATCTAGGAGCTCTCCCTAGGAGGTCGCATCTAGTTCCTAGATCAGAATTTTGAAATTTGAAGTTTGAGAAATTAGGGTTTCCTCATAAAACCTAAGTTGCAGTTGCAGTATTAGTTGTAGTTGCAGTACCCATTGCAGTCGCAGTATCAGTTGCAATTGCAGTACCAGTTGCAGTGAATTTTTTTTTGAAGTGTTGGGACTAATGTTTTATTTTCCTAGTGTGCCTTACCCTAGCAAATCTCTAGCTACCATTAGATTACATTTTGAAGCACCTTTGAAGTTTTAAAGTTTCATTATTGCTTGCCGTTGTTGCCGAATGGTTCCACTACCTACCGATATTGTTAGAGGCATGTACTTACATATATTTAAACTGTATCTTTATCTTAAGGGTATTTGCAGGAGAAGGTATCTTTTGTCCAAACAACAATCACAGATCCAGAGGGATCTCAGATCCAACACATTTAGAGGAACAATGTGCCCCGGGTTTGATTATTTTGATATGCCTCTATTTGTTATGGAATTATCGTGATATTACGAACATCTAGGTTGTATTTTGATCTATTGAAGTTATGACTATCATACTAACCATTGGTCAAAATTAAAGTCAAAGTATTAGAATGATTAAGGTTGAGATTATAGAGTTTATTCTCTAACTCAAATTTATGTCAAGAAAGCATATTATCTTAGTACAGAGGACATGTTGAAGAGAATACTTGTCATATTGAGTGAAGGAGACTTGGAAGAAAAGAAACACACTCATTCTTGAGGACAAGACTCCAAGTTCCAGGTTTGATTGATTAAATTGATAATATTCATATTTTCACATATCAAATTTGATGACTGCCACATTACAAGTAAACACTATAGTTGTGATATAAATCTTTGAAGTTTTTAATTGGTATCATGTGATCACTATTGAGATAAATTCTTATTGTAATCATTTACTAGATATAACTAACATCTCTTCTAAGAGAAACTTCTTGTTTTGTTTCCAGGTTACCATGGAGGATTGATTGATCATAACACTAGAAGAGTTTTGCTCTCATTTCTTATTATTGTATTTCTTACTTTTGATCCTTGTTTCAAATAGGTCACAAGTGATAGCTCTGAATCAACTACTAGGACAATTGTCCTCGCTATTGTTTTTTATTATTATTATAAAGAGTATTATTCTTGTCTATTGTTTCTCCCTTGTTGTTCTTGTTTCGGGCATGTCACAAGTGATAACCCTGAGGGAGATATAGTGGCAGTTGTAGGATGCAACATATTATATGAGATATGGAGCAGACTATCGAAGTTGTATACATGACAATATACATCCATGTACCGAAGAATAAGAAGACGAAGCTACTTTTGCTAGATACATAACAACTCATATGGAGACATATCATGAGGAGAAGAAGGCTCCAAAGATGATAGAACAAATCCCTCTAGTGAAATTGAACAATCTTTAGATCATCAGGAAGAGTTTGTAGATCCAGAAGGGCCTACCCAGAATCATTGCAGTAACTGGGAAGAGACCAGTATGGTCCTATGACACTTTTCATGATGCAAATCCATATAGCATTGACAAGCCATATCATGAGGAGCAGATGGATCCACTAGTGGCAAGGCAACCATCCCCACCATGTACCAGTTCAGAAGGAGCTAGAGTTCATAGGGAGTCATCCCTCACAATATAGTAAGGACGAGCAGCCTCCCCAAGACTATTCATAGAGATGTACAAATCCTAATTTGTGTCTAAAGGATTCTCCCAGCAAAAGGGAGAAGACTATGACGAGACACTTTCTCCAGTAATAAGAAGAAGTATATATAGAAAAAACATGATTCATTAAAAGAAGCCGACATTGTATGAGATTCAGAAGGAGTAGGTATGACAATCCCTGTATTTGAGATTGATTTATCTCCAGTGCCAGTTGGTGCAGTATATAAGTCGGCCCATGGAGGCATTACTACAATAGAAGATTGAGTTACCTCTAGAGAAAGAGGATAAGCTACCCTCAATGTCATTTTTTGAGCCACTCTCAGTTTCAAATGAAGTTGTCGTCGTGATAGAATACAAGAGCTACTCTCAAAGTTCAACAACTACAGTGAGAATGGAGCAATCATTCTTAGCTTCAGAAAGAGCAGTTGCAGGTGCAGAGTCCTAGTTCCAAAAGGAACAATTTCAGAGAGAGTAGAGGACATACTCTCAGGTAGTGATACATATAGTTCTTTGTAGAAATCACATAGAGCTAGCACATGATTGTGCATATTGAGTTGCAGCTAAGAAAGTGTACCAGTTTGGTACAATGTGATGTGAAAATCTGGTTCGAAGAACACGAGGATAGATATATATTTTTCAGTGAAAGACATGTTCACCTGAGTATGGAAAAACATGTGATGAGGTACCTAAAGGGTACAATCGATTATGGACCCAGATATATCTCGGAGTGTGAGGCAATGTCACAGACCAGAAAAGTACATCTGGATATTGCTTTAGTATGGGATTAATTGTGATATCATGACTCAGTGAAAAGTAGACCTATATGGCACTCAGTTCTGTAGAGGTATAGTATGTGGAAGCATGGTCAACTTGTGGTGAAGCAGTGTGGCTTTGGAAGTTGATTGCAGAATTGTTTAATCTCGAGTTGGAGGAAACCTGTATCTTTTATGACAACCAAAGTTGCATAAAGTTGTCATTGAACCCAACGTGTCATGACAAGTCCAAGCATATCAAGATCAAGTACCATTATGTACGGGACATGGTACAGAAGGGAGCAGTAAGACTCCAGTATATTTCCACCGATGAATAGGTAGAAAATGTTTTGAACAAGACCATGTCCAGAGTTAAGCTTGAGTATTCCATAGACAAGCTTGGAGTGATCTAGAAAGAATTCTCTAGTAGCAGGAAGTGATGTGTTCCCCAATAGAGGGAGTCATGTGTTCCCCAGTAGCGGGAAGTGATGTGTTCCCCAGTAGCGGTAAGTGATGATTTCTCCAGTAGCGGGATGTGATGAGATCCCCAGTAGAGGTACGATACCCCAATGCAGGTTGGTAACCCCAACACAGGTTGGTACACTACCCCAACACAGGCTGGTACGCTACCCCAACGCAGGTTGGTACGCTACCCCAACACAGGTTGGTAACCCCAATGTAGGTTGGTACGCTACCCCAGTGCAGATTGGTAACCCCAACACAGGCTGGCACACTACCCCAACATAGGATGGTACGCTACCCCAGCACAGGTTGGTAACCCCAATGCAGGATAGTATGCTACCCCAGCACAGGTTGGTAACTTAGATGCAGGTTGGTACATTACTCCAGTGAAAGTGCAGAACTTCCTATGATATATAGATCTGTGATTGAAAACAAGAAAATGACCAAGTATCCATAAGCACATAAGCAATGATGATGATCGTAACAAGAAGAATACCTTCCTTGCTAAGAGGGAGTGTTGAAGATTGAGTAGCTTCAAAATATATCCTTATTGTATTTGACCAAGACAAACCCTAAAGAATATTGTTATATTATATTTGTTAATTAGGCCCTACTACGCCTTTGTAAAAGTCGGCCCTATTGTGCCTTGACATGTGAAACATAAAATAAAAGGGAAACATAACAGGTCGTCCTGGACCTAATTTTAGGCTGGCCAAACCACTATTTATAAGGGAGGCCAACACCTCATTTGTACACACACACACACACTAGCTATGCAGCTGAGAAGAGAAAGTGCACAAGTCTAAGAGGGAGATGCTACTGCAACTAGGAGGTGACATTGTGAAGGTTCTTGGTCTATCTCTTGGACACATCTTGGTTAAGTGGTGTGCTACTCTTTCCTAGTGAAGGGTTAGAGGAGGATCTTCTGCTTTGTTAGTTCTCTCTCGGAGAGAAGCATTGTTCTTGGTTGGCTAATCTATATTGAGGAAATTTGTTGGGTTTTCTTCCCCTAGACGGTTTCCCAAGATAATATTTGTGTCTATCTTGTTTTTTTGATTGCCTCTCTTTCAGTGATCTTATATATGCATTTAATGTGCTAAATGATTGTAATAATAAAGAAGAAATGTAATTGTTAGCTACATAAGTAAAATATCAACAGAGTGTCCACTCAAAACATTGGGACATTTCTAAACTTTAGCAAAATTCATATCCAATAAATTTACTATAATTATGACTAACTATATAAATTCTCGTACTCTAAGGTATAGAAAGTTTAAATAACCGACAAACAAAATAAAATTGATGATTTTTTTGTTGAAATAACAATTCCTACAAAACGATCGTTTAAGACTAGACATGTAGATATTAATGAGAAAATATTTTGTGATGTAGACATTACAAAGGAAGATACTTTGACAATCTTCCTTAGGACAAGATAGAGTGCCAAACATATGAAACTAAAAGAGGCAAGTTTTTTTTTTCATTTTAAATTTCTGCTTGTATCCATTTTATCCAGATTGGTATTTGATATAAAGTAGTTACTTGTGCTTTGTCAAATTGCATTCAATAAAAATCATAAAAAATTATCTTCCATTGCAATATCTAGCTCCTACAAGCCACCTTCCTCCATTACAACATGAATCTCAATTATCCCATAAAACAAGTCAATTAAACCCACAAATAAATTAAGTAAAACCATAAATAAAACACATTTTGTCAATTGGATTTAGCTAGAGTGGTTGTGGGATGGAATGTTATCCTCTCCATCCATGTTCTCTTCTCGTAAGTGACATGTTGATATTGTAATGAGTATAGTTTTGTAATGGTTGTGAGTCCTATTGTTGATCCAGCCTAGTGCCATGAAGAATATCATCCTCGAAATGAGGGGAAGTGCTTGGGGTTTTCTTCAAAATATTTTACCTAGAAAAAAATAAAAACAAAGCACATTTAAAATTGTCCATATTTATTTTAAAGTGTAAGAACCTTGGTGAAAGTTACTAATTCTTTAAATGTCAACTATAAAATGTTTGGAGATATTTTTGTAAAAATATTCAAATTCTTAAGGATTTTATATAGTTTTTAGAAAATTTTGGTGGTTTTTAGAGTAAAATACTTTTATCCTATAAAAATTGGACAAATTGTTTAAAAAATAATGGAAATTGGTGAATCTTTTTTGGAAAAAAACATGCAAAATTAGTCCATGTACAAAATTTAACCCTTAAAATTTTCATCTCTTTGAAACCTACAAAATATCTCTTTAAACAAAAATTTAAAAGTAACCAAATCCAAATAGGTAGAATAAAAGAATAAACAAAAGTTGAAGGATTTAAAATTACCGAAAAAATGAGATCAAGACTATAACGCTTGCGAGACACCAAAAAATGCAATGTCATCAAACAATTTTTCTCATAAAATTACCTTGGTCATTGTTTTATCAAACACATCCAAATATAGAGGATTTTCAACTAGGGTAAGATGCATGATCGCTACCTCTAAGAACTAAACACTAACTCATTAACCCTTTTAAATTTGTTTATTATTACGATCATTGTTTTTATCTAACAAATCCAAATATAAAGGATGTTTAACAAAGATAAGATGCATGATCCCTACTTGAGGACTACACACCAACTTATTAACACTGATAATTTGTAGATTATCAAAGCATATTGACATTATTAAATTTGTTGATTATTATGGTATAAACATACTTAGATGTCATCTAGATATATGCAAATTTTTAATAGTGTTGTCTAATTATTATACAATTTGGTCCTTTTTGTTGGAATCCGACGACATATTTGGATGAGATCACTTTTTTTCTATTATTTAAATTGCATTTTTGAATGCATACATGGATTCGACATGTTGAGAAAACCTCGAAACATTCGGATTATACAAACTTAACCACTCAAATATACAAATCCAACACTTTCTCACCAAATTTTAAATAAAATTAAATAAAAACAAAAAACAAAAAAACATAAAATATTTCAACTACAACAATTTCAATAATAAAAAAATACATTAAAAAAATATGCCTTCAACATAATAAGGCATAAAACATAAATGTCCCACACATGTTACCACTCGACATAATAAAACATAAATGTCCCACACATGTTATCTCACTAGCCTTGTCTGGACGAAAAAATCTTCTAGGTTGACACAAGCCCAAACCTTTGTGATCTATAACGCAGAAAGAGTTTGACATGTTGAGTAAGGGAGTAAATATTCTCGATTTTCAATGAGAACAACACCAGACTATGTTTGACTGAAGCGTATGGATAGCATTTATGTTAGGTGGAAATAAAACAAAGAAACTCTAATATATAAAATGGGGAGCAATGGGCATTACTTCATGCTCAAAGAAAACATGCATTAGATAGAGGCCATGAGGGCACGTGTCCTTCTTTAATGGTTAATAATGTATTTTATTACATTCATGGTTGAAACATTTCAGTGCCTGTTTCTAGATATTGTTGACCCATACTTTTCTTTTGGATAAGGAAGATAGGATACCCTCATGGAAACTTCATGGTGGTTCTCCTCATTATGATGGTGGAAGTTCGTTGGGATTTGATTGTCCCACCATCTATGCTCAATTAACTACTAACTCTTATCTTTGTTCATATGCGATTAGATATGGGTAGTTCCAATAGCCTTGTAACCCCTAATTCCATATTATTATTTTTAATTTACTTGGGCCATGTAGGCTACATTTTCTCATTTTCAATTTGTTATTTTAAATTTCTTTTTTAATCTTGGTTTTATTGTTCCAAAATATAACCATTTTCCTAGGTTCCTTGCTTTCTTCACTAAAGCTCACTCTTGCATTCTATCCTATGGTTGGATGGGAGGGTGAAACCCTCGTCAATGAATAATTTGGAGCCCTTTCACCTCTTCCTTCCTTGCATGATTTGAGCTTTCTCCCATTCATTTAGGAGTGTGGCCTTGAATGGTATTTATCTAGCCTCTTTACTTTGGTGTTTTTCCACCCATTTTGTTGTATGTATTGGGTTCACCCACTCCCTGATATTTTTCAAGAAGGTTATCATTGTCCCTATTCTATCTTTATCCATATTTTATTTTTTCACTTTGTTGATTATAATATTCTTGGTCATGCTTTGTCACGTGTGTTCATCTAGGATAATAGACCTCACCTTCTTGTGTGTAACTATCTTGCTTGCCCAAGCCTCTTCTTACCGAGTGCTTGCAATCTCTAATCAAGTTTTGAAATTTTTGAGTTGTTTTTTTAACTTGGTATCCAGTTCTTTGGCCCTAACCAATAATGTCTTCATTTTCTCAATCATTATGTTTTCCTATCTAATCTTTCCCTCCTCCATAGACAACTACTTCTCTTTTTGAGAGAAATCTTCCAATTGTTTTATGTGTTTTCAAAGTGTTGGTTTTCTATATTAGTTCCTTCGAGAAATAATTACAAGGTTTGGATGTCCTTCAATTTGCCTTAGTGTTATGTTTTTAATTAATAGATTCTTTAACTCCTCCTTTCCCATCATGATTTTTAGGTCCTAATTGGTGCTAAGGTCCATGTGGTTGATTAATTATAGTTCATCCATTATTATTCTCAAGTGAGTTGGATTGTATAGATGATGGAATGAAAGGTAGGAATACGAATGGAAACAAACTCATGGAAATATTGCAGAGAGTACTATAAGATAGTGAGAACCAAATTCTATTAATAAATGAAATATGAAAAGTATGTGAAATGCAAAGCAATACAAACTAGTTAGAATGGTGGTATCTTATCTCTGAAGAGAAAAGTGTCGGTTATCCTCATTCATATGCATCGAATAGTAATTCATGTTTTTCAAAATTATTAAAAGAGGTGGGAAAAAACTAAAGATGATTCTTAACAAGAGTAAAAAGTGACGGTTTATTTCATTTCTTCATTTCACATAAGAGAAGAGGAAGAGGAGACAGTTCTACAAGAGAATGTAGTACAAATAGCCATGAATGCAGGGAAAGATAAATAATATTACAAGCAATCAACTCTTGTTTTCCCTCTTCATTATTTCATTTCTTCTCATTTTTTTATTTTATTTCTATTACTTTACATTTCTCACTATTGTTCCTAATTTCTTAGCTAGTTTGTTATCTTTTTGTTGATTTAAGGGTTTTGCCTCTATTTTGTAGGTTAATTTATTTTAGGGTTTTACATCAACATATATGGCTAGCAAATGAGGGTCAAGTTCAACCAACAAAGGGGTACATTTTTGTGTAGCATGGCTATATATCCCTATTATTGATTTTATTTCTGAAATTTTTGATTTTTCAACATTGTTCCCTTAAAAAAATGGTTTGAGGGGTTTTCCTTTATTTGCATATTAATGGTAGATTTCCTTTAGGTTTTGACATCAATGAATATGGCTAGCAAATCAGAGGAAGCCTAACCAAGAAAGTGACACACTTTTTTGTAGCATGGGTGCATGTCCAAAGAGTTTTTTACCTCCCTTTCTTTGCAAGTTTATAAGTTTCTTCAACCTACATGGTGTTCTTGGAGCATTGATGCTCCCCTTTTGTCTAAGAGCACCAATGCTCAATTTTTTTCATGGAGCACGAGAGCTAATAATGTTCTTCTTTGGTCTGAGAGCATCAATTCTCCACTTTGGGCATATTACCTCTAGTGGATGAGTGATTTTTTAGACTTTTCATCAAACATGTTTCATGTAACAATTGAGAGGTTTTGTAATTACAAGAGATCCACTCAATAAGTGGCTTGAGTGGTTTGGCACTCACCATGGTTTTGTATAGTTGGTTTGGCACTCACCATGGTTTTGTATAGTTGGTTTCTCTATCATTACTATATTGCAATACTTAACATTTCAATATTAGTTATTATACATTTTCATAATATTATTCTTCTATCTATTTCTGATGTCTTGTTTCATATGTTTATAACGATAATTTTTTATTTCAAACAACCAAAATTATATTTTTTTGTTTAATATTCTGCAAGTTTTTTCATTTTTTTATTTGTAAATCGAAGCTTTATTGATAAACAAGAGTAAGAAATACTACTTGGAATATTCAAAATAAAATTTATGCTCTCACTACATTTTAGTAATCATGTATTTATTAAATTCAAACGATCAATATTAAATAGTCATAAAAATTATGAAATACAAAACCATTAGTTGTAAAAATGACCAAAAATATTAATAAATTAATAAGTATAAATAATTTTTTGACAATAAACTAGTAATTGATTTAGTATTTGATATCACCATTGTTATATTTTATCATTCAAAGTACTGGTGCTCCTCTTTTATTATGGAGCATTATTTGTGTGCTTCACTTTGTTATAGGTGCATCGACATCAGTGCCTCAATTTGATGTGAGTGCACCGACATCGGTGCCTCAATTTGATGTGCGTGCACCGACATCAGTGCTTTACTTTGGCATGGGCATGTTGGTGCTCCTCTTTAGGTATGGGAAAATTGATGCTCCTATTTTAGGTATGGGCACACCAATGCTCTTATGTTCTTGGAGCATCGATGCTTTCTAATGTGTAACACACATTAATGCGTATTAAATAGTTGTGCATCAGTGTGCCTTAATGTTTTAAATGTACTAACAAATAAAACTTTGTTAAAACCTCCAATAACTCAATATTTAGCTATAGTGAAAACTTGTTAAAACCTTTATTGAAACTTGTACTTCCAATTATGAAAATTTTAACGAAGATTTTTTTTTATAATTTTACCCAATCTTATAACACTAAGACCTCTCCTATAAATTTTCCTTATAATATGCTATATATCTTATTATTAAAGTATGATATATCTTATTATTGATTGGGAAAACATTTGCTAGTTTTCTTTTCCACTAACATCAATGCTAATTACCATCTAAATATGTATATATCCAATCCATTCCAAGTCCTATGCAGACATCGAGACATACTTGCAACTAAGTGCACCAATATTACCAATAACTATGTGTCTTTGTCTTACTCTTGAATGGTGGTGTCGGCCATTTCAATGCATACTAAGTTTTTTGAATTTAATACATTGTAATATTTAGCGATATATATGTTTCGATATGTGGGTGGAAAGGCTCACTTACTTCATAATTTTCAAACGGTTAAAAAATTGTGGCGAAGAATTTAGCTTTTCCATTGGTTTACTAGATGCCTTTTCCTTTCTACATATAGGGAGGCTTTTGTCCTTTGGGTGTTTTTGGAGGGTTATTAACCGTTTAGTAAGGCTTTTGTTTTTTTTCGGATTTGTTAACGATCTTGTGATTATGTAATGGATGTTGTGGTGGCTGCAATTTGCAACCCACTCTTAAAGTTGATTGTTAATGTATTCACTAATTGTTCTTTTCAACTCTTTTTTTTTTTTTTTTTAATAGTTTATTATCAAAAATATAATATCATTTGTATATATAAATATTGAGCATGTAATGTGATCAAGTTATGTTTTTGTGTTCAGCTCTCTTAAGTGATATAGATGTCAAAATAACTAACATAACTTTAAAAAATTATTAATTTAAAGGAAATGTTCTCTAAGAGGATGATGAATCCATATATAAAATGATTTGATATTCAACATTTAATTAGAAAACATGAATTAATAGTGGTAATATCCTTACACCTTTTAGCATTGAATGTTAAAAGAGCAAGAAAGGTTGAGAGAGGCATTAAAATAAAAGAATGGAATGGAGCAAATAAGAATGGACAAGTATAGTTTGGTGGGTTAGTTCGAGTGGTTGAGTGTTGTGAATTACAAGCAAGAGGTCATGGTGTCAAGTCCCCAAGTAGGTTGCCTATGTGGATATTATTGAGCCTTACTCGACGTCTTTGCTAGTTTAAGTTGCCAAAACTACAACCAACTGGTTTACCCCAAATATCAACCTAAGAATGAAAGGAAGACTCTGGAGGGTTTCCTCAAGATGTGCATTCCATCAGAAAATAAAAATTAAAAAATGGACAAGTATTATTGATAGTATCTAATGCATCCATGAATTATATCCCTGGCACATATTTTGGGTTGCATGCATCTATTACTATTAGACTATTATATTTAGGGTTTGATTTTTTCTCAAATCTAACACAATTCCAAACAAAAGCCACATAATGACAATGTCCTTACGCTCTTTTGCATTAAATATTAAAAGAGTAGAAAAAGTTGAGAGAGGCATTGAAATAAAAGAGTGGAAGTTGTAAAGGGATGCTTAAGAGCTATAGAGTCATGACATTATATTGTGTAGTTGATTTAGACAACTTTCTCTTACACTACAATGCTTAAGTGTTTCCTTGCTAATTGTACTCGCTTGTCTCTTACACTATAGCTCTTAAGCATTTCCTTATTAGTTATGCTCTCTTGTCTAAATCAATTGTACAATATAACATCATGACTTTATAGCTCCATAATATCTCTTTGCTCCTTCCACTATTTTAGTTCAATACCTCTCTCAATCTTCCCTTCTCTTTTAATATTGAATGTTAAAAGGCATAGGGGCATTGCCTCTATGTGGGTCTTGTTTATTATATAAAGTCATTTTAAATTGAGATTTGTTTTTCATTTTCTTGTTGTTTATTTTTTTCCTTTACACTTTTAATCATTTTTATGTAGTAAGATATTCTCTATTACGGAGCTTATGGATAATTTTGACCATTAATTAATGCACAATCCTCCATATGCATGGGACAACTATCAAGTTTTTGTAAACCATCTATTTCATCTTAATTTTTTTCTTTTTCTTTTTCTTTTGAACAACATTTTCACCAATTCTAACGACCCACACTATATCCTCTTCAATTAAAGGTCTTATACCCTCCCAAATATATTTAACATAAAAATGAAAATGATTGATTTTATTTTGTACTAAAAATTCCTAACCCACATAGAATGTAACTGTCAAACACCTTCTAAAAGTTTACTCACATTACTCCATTCCACTAGTTACTCTTCCTAATGGCCACTTCTTTGACTGCTAATCTTTGTAATTAGAATAACCTTCTAGAAAGTATACTCACATTACTCCATTCCACTAGTTACTCTTCCTAGTGGCCACTTCTTTGACTATTCATCTGTGTAATTAGAATATTTAGGAAAGGAACATCCAAGGACACGTTAAGGGAGTAAATGTTATGGATTTTCAATGAAAGTAATACAAAAGAAAGGACAGAACGTTGCATTAATCTCCCAAAGGACTATGTTTGGAAGCGTATGGACAGGTGGAAACAAAAAAAACTATAATATAAAATGGGGAGCAATGGGCATTATTTCATGGTCATAGAAAACTTGCATTAAATAGAGGCCGTGAAGGCACGTGTCCCTCTTCAATGGTTAATAATGTAATTTATTACATTCATGGTTGAAACATTATACTCGTATAAATTTTCTTAGGGTTTACACACGTTTTCTCTAGAGGATAGTTGATACGGTCAATGACAATGACGAGAATGATAATTTTTACGTTGCATTATTTTAGGGCATGTTTGATATTGTTGGTCCATACTTTTCGTTTGGATAAGGAAAATAGGATACCCTCATGGAAACTTCATGCTAGTTGTCCCCTTCATGATGGTGGGAGTTAGTTGGGCTTTGACTGTCCCACCATTTATGCTCAATAAACGACTAACTCCTACCTTTGTTCATATGTGATTATAGCTATTGGTAGTTCCAATAGATATGTCCCCAATTAAGTAAAGTTTTGTCTCACCATTTCAACTCAATAAACGACTAACTCCTACCTTTGTTCATATGTGATTATAGATGTAGTTCCAATAGATATGCCCCCAATTCAGTGAAGTCTTGTCATTAATTGTTATATAAAGTGAGATTTTTTTTTTGTTGTCTCTCTTGTACATGTTTTTGTCCATCTCAAACTCTTTGTTTTTGTTGAATCATGGGTTTTTCAAAAGTGTTTGTTATAGTTTTATATATATATATATATATATATATATATATATATATATATATATATATATATATATATATATATATATATATATAT
>ML818486.1:31098-49911 GCA_009831015.1 Picea engelmannii | reverse complement strand
CTTTGACCTGCATATGAATTAGGAAGATAATCAGGCTCCACAACCAACAATCTCCCACTTGGAGACTGATCACAACAACTCCACTGCTACTATACGTGTTGGACGATGATGCACCTTGGACCTGGAAAAATTCTCATCTTCACCTTCATTATTGAAGAACAACTAAAATTGAGAAGGAACTCAATTTATCCCTGGTTACTACCTTTGTTACCATGTCTGCAAGATTCTAGCTAGTATGTATATTTTCCAACTTCAATTGTCCATCTTCCAAAATGGACCGTATGAAATGGTACTTGAGTTGTATATGCTTAGTCTTAGAATGAACGGCTTAATTCTTTGCAAGATGAATGGCACTCTAGTTGTCGTAGTACAACCTTCTATTCTCCTGCTACTTTCCCAATTCCTCCATAAACCTCTATAACCAAATCATCTCTTTACTATCCTCGATAGCAACAACATAGTTTTCTTTCGTTGTTGAAAGTGCAATAACCTTTTGTAGTTTCAAAATACAACTTACTGTCGTTCCACTTATAGTAAAAACATACCCTATAGTGCTCCTCTTGTTGTCTTTATCACCTGCCATATATGAATCAACATATCCCTGTAGAACAGTGTCTGAACCTCCAAAACATAATGCATGAGTACTAGTACCTCTCAAATACCTAAGAATTCACTTTAATTCCTCCCAATGTTCTTTACCTAGATTGTTCATATACCTGCTCACAACTCCCATTGCATGTGCAATATTTGGTCACCATTGCATACATCAAGCTTCCAACTATTGATGAATAAGGGACCCTGGACATGTATTCTATCTGCTCATGTGTCTTGGGACACATTTCCTTGGTTAATTTGAAATGGTTGGCCAAAAGTGTAATAACTGGTTTTGCATTCTGGATTCTAAACCTCTCCAACACCTTCTCTATGTACTTACCCCGAGACAATGTCAATTTGTGATTTTTCTTGTCTCTTGTTATTATCATACCAAGGATTTTCTTTGTAGCACCCAAATCCTTCATCACAAATGAATTACATAATTATTTCTTCTCGAGCACATTTATATCTTGCATGTTAGACCCTCCAACAAGCATGTCATCTACATACAATAGCAAGGTAATATAGCTTCCATTTTATAGCCTCTTAAGATAAACACAATGATCAAAATGACATCTATTATAACCTTGTTCTGTCATAAACCTACCAAACTTCAAATACCATTTCCTTGGAGCTTGCTTTAGGGAATAAAATCTCTTCTTCAACATGTAGACCAAATTCTCCTTCCCTTTAACCTCATACCCTTGTGGTTGCTGCATATAAATCTCTTCATTCAAATCCCCATGGAGAAAAGTTGGTTTTACATCTAACTGTTCAAGATGCAAATATTCTACTTCCACAAGACTTAAAATGGTCCGAATCAAAGTCATTTTAACAACATGCGGAAATATTTGATCAAAATATATATCTTTCTTCTGTGCAAACCCCTTTACAACAAGTCTGGCCTTATGCCGCTTTTGGCCTCCATATTCTTCCTTCAACCTGTAAACCCATTTATTCTACAATGCTCTTTTTCCTGCAAGCAACCAAGCCAACTCCCAAGTCTGGTTATTTACCAAGGAATCTATTTCATCTTTCATTCCTTGCTCCCACTTCTTTTTAGCGTCTACCTGCATTGTCTCTTGATAACTTTCTAGTTCACCAGAATCAGTGAACGATAAATAATACAATGAAGGAGAGTATCATTCAGGGGGTCTACTTAACCTGGTAGAGCATCTAACAACACGTGTAGGATTTTGAGGTACCTATTTCTCCCGTTGTTGTACATTTTGTTTTTTTGGTACCTTTGGAGTTTCTTTTTCAGTGATCTCATCAAGCACTGTGTATTCTAGTTTTTCTTCTTCATGTTTCCTTCCCTGCAATTGATATTTGTACATGTCCTTCTCATTGAATATGACATCTCTACTCGTAATTATTTTTTTATTTTCATAATCCCATAAGCGATAACCAAAATCATTAACACCATATCGAATAAAGGTACACTTCTTGGATTTTACTTCAAGCTTTGTTCTGTTTTCTTTATCAATATGGACAAATGGTTCACAATTGAAAGTCTTCAAAAATGAATAGTTTACCTTTTTACCTGTACATGCCTCCTCTAGAATGCCACCATCCAACGAGCTTGAAGGTCCTCTATTTATTAATTAAACAACAATATCTACAACATCTGCCTATAATTGTAAGGGAAACCCAACATGCAATCTCATACTCCTTGCATGCTCCATGATTGTCCTGTTCATCCTTTCTAACACACCATTTTCTTGTGGTGTTCCTAGAACTGGTTTTTCTCCACGAATCCCATGGTATGAATAGTAATTATAAAACTCCTTGTTGCATTATTCACCTCCATTTTCTAATCTGAGACATTTCAACCTCTTTCCTATCTCATTCTCAACCAAATCTTTCCATTTCTTAAAAGTATCAAAACATCATATTTTGTGTCGAATGCAATAAACCCAAGTTTTTCTAGTTGCATCATCAATAAAAGTAACATAATAACGAGAGCCACCAAGACATGATACCTGAGAAGGTCCCCATACATCTGTATGCACAAGCTCCAACTTTTCACTCTTCTTTTCTTTTCTAACTCTGAGAAATCTGACTCTCTTATGTTTTCCATAAACACAGTGCTCACAGAAATCCAAATTAACTTGTTTAAGATCTGTCAACAAATTCCTTGTGTGAAGTATTTGCATGTCCTTCTCACTCATGTGTCCAAGCCTATGATGCCACAGTTTTGTATGCACTCTTGTAGAAGCTAAAGAGATAGAAGATTCAACATTAATAGTACATAAATACAATGTACCTACCCTTTCTAATTTTTCCATTACCAGTGATCCTTTAGTGATCTTCCATGCCTTATCTGTAAATATAGATATACGACTTTCACATGCCAAATGCTCTGATGAAATCATATTTCTTCTCAGATCTGGTATATGTATCACCTCTTTTAGTAACCATTGGTTTCCATTCTTTTTCTTTATTTTTACCTTACCCATTCCAACAATTTGACATGGTTCATCATCACCCAAATAAACCTGTCCAAAATCACCTTGAACATAATCTTGAAAATATTTCCTATGGGGTGTGGCATGAAATGAAGCCCCTAAATCTACTACCCAAGACTTAGTAGTATCATCTAAATATAGACTCAAAGCATCTTGTATCACATCACATGTTACATTTGCTTCCTGATTTTTCTCCTACTGTCCATCTTTTTGTTTCTTTGGAGCTCTACATCCTTTCTTCAAATGTCCTTTCTTCCCACAATTCCAACACTCTATCTTTCCTATTCTATATTTGGATCTTCCCTTCCTAGAATTCCCCAGTTCCCTGGACTCATTCCTCTTTCCTTTTGTATTCCTCTATTCTCCACAGTCAACGCATTACTTGATGTCTCACCTATGCTTTTCCGTTGCATTTCCTCTCTAAGGATAACACCAATAGAATCATCAAATTTCAGAGTGTTTGAGCCAGAGAAAAAGTTACTTTCAGAGTGTTTGAGCCAAATAATATGCAGGTACATAACAATATGTAAGATGCTCATTATGTCAGACAGATTCAGAAGAAGAAGAGTGTGTAATCAACAGAAGTGAGTTCTTTTTCTTTACTTGTGAAGAGAACGAACATCTTGAAATTGAATGCCCTATTTGAAGAAATAAGAATCTCAGAACACCAACTCTAAAGAAGTCGAGCAGACGATCATGATGTTAAAGGGTAAGCTAGTAGAAGCAAGAAGTATGGAAGAAACTCTTGAGGATTAAAAGCAATGTTAAGAAATCAAAATAGCAACACATAAGGAAGAAGCAAAAAAGAGAGAGAAGATATTGACGGATCATCTTAAGGAACAAATCGACGACTTAAATCAGCTTGAAGTAGAATTTGGTCAAGAAGAGAGAAGACTTGAAAAAGAAATCATATCCTTGAAGATCCAACTTGAAGAAGAAAAGCGAACAGAAGAAGTCGTGAAGATTCAAATGATGAAGAAATAAGAAGACGTTGAGAATCTTGAAAAAGAAGTTGTCACATTGAGAGTTAAAATCATCATGCTCAACAAGAACGTTGAAGAGACAGAAAAATCCACCTCATCAATAGAGAATGTTGAAGAGAATCCCTCCAGGTTACTAGAAAATAAGAATGAAGAAAAGAGTAAGCTATGCAGAAGTACTCTAAGGAAGGAATCATGGTCATCAAGAATCAAAGAAGAATGAGTATAATAGAGATACATCTTCAACAAGACCTACCACATTTATGCAACAAAGAATCTTCAACCATAATGAAGGGATCCACAGAAGGGAATATCATGATCATCCAAGATAAGATTTCAGAAGAACTACACCACAAAGAAGATCATTTACTCCAAAGTGTGTAAATTTATTTTATCGTCATTGTATTTATTGTACTAACTTTGGACATAAGGTTGTGGATTATAGGGCTTATGGAAGAAATGTTCAAGAAATAAATGTTTATGTGGCCCCACATAACACTGAATGTTACAAATGCCATAACTATGGACACATAGCTCATGATTATATAAGAATGATCGATACTTCCATGAAAGAGAACATTGATATCAGATATAAGAAAGTATGGAAAAGAAAATGAGAAGAATAGGTGAATACATAAAAGGCACAAGAGATTGTACTTTTAGGGATTTTAGTACAAGATCAATCCATAGTCAAAAAAGAAGAATTCAGATTTTAGAAATATGACAAGTCTACAGATAAAGAGGAAGACTACTCTGCATTAGAGTGGGTGTTTTTCTAAAACATCCAGCTTGGAGACTCCCAACAAATATTTATGTTGAACAGGGGGAGTCCATGCAGTAGACACTACAAATCAAAGAACCATCTTTCGAGTAGAATGAAGTGTTTATAGATAAATATTCAGAATAATCGAATAGTATAAGTACCGAATAACGATTGATCGGTTGAGAAGTAGTGTTCCCACACATGTATCAATTGGCAGGCAAAAGTTTATGATTGTATTGCACATATGTATTCAAGCAGGGATATCTTCAGTACGGGTTGTTCCATACATGTAGAGTTTGATGAGCAGATAGATCATATCAATGGACATATTTGATTCAATATAATAAATAGGAACATGTTATGATCAGTTGTAGCATATTCAAGTGAATCCTTCATGATAGTTAAGTGACAGATGGGTCAACATTGTGGATAGTTGAGTAGTAAATTATGGACATTTTGTGACATATAGACAGAGATGGATTCATGAGATTCTTAGTAGGTACAGAGAGCACGGGTCAGAAATTATGCATAGAAATGTATTTACAATTGGAATCAATGGAATCAGTTGGACACAAAAAAAAAAAGCAGTGAAAGGCACAACAGAATAGGAAAAGAGAAATTGTCATTAGAAGCTATGTCATCTTAAAAAAATCATTTGACAACGTGGTCAAGTGAACATGACAAGTGATTTAAGAAATAAAATAATGAATGTTTTTTATATATGTCAGTGAATTTCAAGAGGAAACACCAATGGAAAATAAGTGGCACTGGAAGAGTTGTTACACATAAAAAATACTCACTTTGATAGTGTCGCAAGTGTCGCATTTTGCTTACAAGTGTCGCAAATGTTAAGGAAAGCATACTACCATCATGCCTATGTCGTTCCTATAATGACATGAGAAGGACTTTTGAAACACCTCAAACACTTGATTTGGAAGAGGAGAAATGAGTCAGCAGGCTTACAAACCTTTTTCCATTTGAAAGCACCTCAAAAACTAAGTTTTGGAGGAGAGTGCTCCCCTATACCTCTTCTGGGAGCACTGTCGCTCCCCCTTACATTGTTTGGGAGCGTTATAAAGCTTCTTTGGTCCTTTTGAGAGAGCGTTGGTGTCTTTAGGAGTGATGGCGCCCCCCTTAAGCCTACTAGGGAGGGCTACAACGCTCTGATGGCCCTTTTGAGGGAGCGCTACCTATTTTAGGCAGCAGTTGAGTTGTTGAGATGAATGGGGGAAGGATATTTTCATTCTTAGAAGGCAGTTGAGCTCGAATCCCTAGTCCAACCATGTTCTTAGGTTAGATCCTCAACTTAAGGAGGCAAATCCTCAACTTCCCCAAGGATATCTCAAGTGGTTAAAGCCTCTCCAAGGCTATATAAGAAAGTTTTCTAATGGTGAAAGGGGACTGAAAAGAGAGAATCACACCAAACTTATGATCTTATAAGTGGTGCTGGAACAGAGATATTTTGGAGGCAAGAGACCTATGATCTCATAGGGAGCAATCAGTGAAGCTATCATCATTCAGATCATGGATCTTTTTAGCAACGGGTAGACAAGGAGGACTTGACGAAACTGCTGCAATCCATCTATGGTTGTAAGCAATGTTTTGTCCTCATTAATATAATTTGCTTGGCCTGTTTCTTTCTAATTCGTGTTCAATCTTACATGAATTTGTCTCTTTAGTAGATAGACCTATTTCGGACTAATCTTGATAGAGTAGGAAGTGGTCGTACTTTGTTTGTCTACAGGGCTTATCAAGGAGCGAAAGATTGGAGCTCAACTCGGAGCGTGCAGGGACAAACACTGGTAAAAAATACTTCTTTTCTCCTTCCTCCTCACACACTAGTCCACCTAGATCTAAAAGGAATTCAGTGACCATGATAAGCACTTTCTGTCTTAGAGTTAAGATTCTATCTCTTTGAGGAGATCTACCTATCCGCAGGGAGATTTTCCTTCAACACGAGTAGAAAGGAAACATTTCATGAGTATCTCTAAATCTTGCAGAGAAGGAAAATCATCAGAGAGAGAAAGATCAATAAAGGAAGATCAATATCATGCAGACATGGGGATACACACCCACAAGGGGAGTTATTCTTTTGTCTACAATTAATTAGAGAAGGTACAATATTAGGAGGAGACATATCAACAAGGGGGGGTATCTTTTTTCAAAGAAAGAAAGAAAAAACAAAGGCATGGTAATGAAGAGAAAAGAACATATGCATGAAGACAGGGGGGAGCAGCCCCAAGGAGAGATACACTTTTCAATTTATGTCAAAGGGGGAGAGTGAGAGACATTGATGAGGAGCAATGATTACAGGGGGAGCATGAGAATTGGAGCATTAGTGTTGCCATCAATGTTGGTGTTGCCATCAATTCCAAAGGGGGGGATTGTTGGACAGTTGGTTGTCATTGATGTCAACCCTTAGATATTGATGTCAACCCTTGGAGAGGCCCAGAGATGTTGGATAGGTGATTGAAATTTGTATGATCGATATTGATGGTGAGATAGTTGGCTGCATTCGATGTAGTCTACATGTAGCCCCAGAGGTGTGGTTATGGGACACAAAATTTATTGAGGAATATGAACATGAAGGAAAATGAAATTTCATGTAATAATATCATGGATGGACAGTAAATGTCATTCCATTTCCGGTGATAGGTGGTACGCCATGTGGTTCCTCACGGTTGAGGAGTTACGAGGTCATGAAGTTCAAGCCCCAAAGATGGGTTAAGAAGCCCCTATGGAGGCCCCAAATATGGGTTAAGAAGCCCCTAGTTGGTTACAAGTCTTTAATGAAAGGGTAAAATGGTTGTAAAAAGAAAGTTAAGCAAAGAGGTTACTTAGCAAGAGTATAAATACACCTCAAGAAGTCTCTCATAAGTACATGATTTATACACACAAGTTCAATGAATATCTATCTAAATGATCAAGTGATTCTTATCTGAGGTAACCAATGATATATGAGGCATTTTTCAGAGGGAAGATGAAGTAAATAAGGTCTAAATTGCAAGGGAAGATGAAGTAAAGAAGGTCTAAATTGCAAGGGAGGATGAAGTCTTGTGAGGATGTGTTCTAAGGTATGTTATTTACATGTCATCTTACCATTTTCTCTATAGTTGTTTTTCTAGAATGATCAAATAGTGAAACCTGGAGGCTATTTATACGAAATATCAAGGCACCTATGGTATAAATTTCTGCTTCTTGGTCATTATATTTTGGGAGATATGCTCTGTGGAAGATAGGGTTTTTGGCTAGTCCTAGAACTAGTCTCAAATAGGTGTTTCGAGTAAAAAGGTCATAACTTCTTCATAGGATATCCAAATTCAGTGAAATCAAATGAATTAGATATAATACATTATGTAGTATGTTTTGTGTGATTTACATATCCACATATCAAATATTCCGCACGTGGAATTCTCTACAAGTTCACTCTCTAGAATAAGATAGAATTCAGAAAGGTATGCCATTTTTTCTATAAATCCTTTTCTGGGAGGTTCCAAGAAGTGAAACATGGAGGAATTGCAGATAATATATTGAAGAATATTGTGTACGATATTCATACCTTTATTCATTACAGGTACGTAGTTATGATTGTTGAAAGTTAGGATTTGTGACTAATCCAAAAACTAGTCCTGTGAGACTAAGGTAAAGTTTGATGAAGATTATATTCTCTTGTTGTTGAAGTTGAGGAAGTTTTGTAGGTCTGTGATCACATACACCAGGTCTATTATAGAGTTACGAGTATGTTTATATGCATGTTTTTAGGGTTATATTTGATAATGTTATGGTGTATGGCATGATTGAGACATATCATGATTGATATGGTATATGGTTGAGGCACATGGATTGAGGTACATGATTAGATGCATGTCTTATTGATATTGGTAAAATACTTCTTGAGGCATAACTTATTTCTTGGTTTAGCACATGATTGAGGTGCATGTTGGACATTTGATGTTGGCATAGTGCTTGAGGAACATCTTGGTGATATTGGCATATTGGTGGAGGTTTGGTGCATTGTTGATGCACTAGTTATGTTACAAGTTGGTGTACATGGTTTGGTGCATGGTTGATGCACTTGTTATGGTACATGGTTGATGGTACATGTTGAGGTACATGTTGATGCATGATTGATGCATGGTATAGGTTGCTAATTGGTTGAGACACATATATTGTGATGGTCTGTTGGCGACGTTGGTACATGCTTGGTAGAAGCATTTGTTGGTGATGTTGGACATCTAGTTGATAGGTTTCCTTGGTATATGATCCATGTTAGAGGATCTAGTTGAGTATCGATGATAGTGACAGTTTAGACAGGTAGATGTGACAAGATAGATATAGTGACAAGTTGACAGGTTACAGATTGATGTGATAGTGAATGTGGCAATGGCAGTGACAGTGCTAGTGATTGTGGTAGTGACAATTGGTATACACTTATATTTCATGGAGGTAGGACAAGGAAAGAAAAGGGGTTTGTAGCCGAAGAATCAGGGAGTTGGATCTTCCTTCAGGTTAGAGCTTGAGAACTAAGTGGTTGTAGCCACCTTCTGATTGAAGTCAGAGAACCGAGGGGGTTGTAGCCTCCTTCTGGTTGGAGCCAGACAATTCAGGTAGTTGTAGCTTCCTTACGGTTGGAGCCTATAGATAGGAGGTTGTATCCTCCTTCTAGTTGCAGCTGGAGAATTTGGAAGTTGGTGCTTCCTATGAATGAATTCTTGATATATATAAGAAATAATTATGTGGTTTTCTCCCATTTGGGTTTCCACGTAAATACTGGTGTACTGTGTATTTGATGTGATGCTACCTATGATTATATGCTCATGATATATTGAATGAAATCATATACGATACATTGATGAAAAACTATTGAACATTGTTGATAAAGTGAAAGAATATATATTGTGGTTAAAAGTGGTATAAAGTGCTCATACTAATTCACTTCCCCCCCCCCCCCCCCCCCCCCCCCCNCTTAGTATTTCAACAATTACTTTAAACTTCTTAATTTGCCTAGGTTCCTTGATTTCTTCACTAAAGTTCACTCTTTCATTCTTTCCTTTTGTTGGATGGAACGATGAGATCCTCGTTAATGAATAATTTGATCCCTTTAAACTCCTTCTTCATTGCATGATTTGATCTTTCTCCATCAACCAAACCAGTAGATCTATCCAAACTTGTCTAAAACAACATATCTAGTAAACACCCTGAGGAGCATAGGGTTATATTTATCTTTGACTCTTATAAATAACTACTTTAGTTTTTATGAGGTTTCAAAAGAGTTTTGATTTTTTTGTGGCTAATATATTAGAAATATGATCAATGATTCCATCAATGTAGGAGAGCAAATTTTGTCCTTGAGAAAAAGAGGTAGGGTGCCTGGGTTCTTGGTTTTTTAATGGAAAATGTTGTGAAAAGATATGATGATTTGGGAAATAGAATAACCTTTGGATTGGGGAGAATTAGTGAGGATGGTTCTTTCTTCATTTATGTGTCGGGGGTAGAAATTCAATTGGCTCTAGATATAGGAGTTTTAAGAACAACTATTTTTAATTTGAGCATGGTGATGGTGGGATTGGGCATGAAGATGTCAATTAGTATGAGTATTTTGTCGGAATATTTGGTGAGAGTGGGAGCCATCTTATCACTGAGTAAATAGAACATATATGAAAGTAACCAAGTTATCCTATTGGGTTTCCATGGTAAACTAAATATGGGGAGATAAGTTATAAGTGTCATCAATGAATCAAAACCAACAATTAGGTTTGATATGGAAACTATTGAGGGCTATTGTTTGAAAGTGTTTCATAAATATTTTTGCCACTACAAAGGGGTAAGTATGATCCTATCGTTGTTCCTTTAGTTTTTTCAAATAAATTACCTTTCAAAATAAAGAAAGTAGATATAAGACATATCTTGATAAGATTTAAAGTCTCAATGTCACCTAATTTATAAATTAGGTCAAAGGATTCAAGGACAGAGGTTTGAATCCCCTAATGATGAGTTGAGTGTGTTGAAGATTGATTAGCTTCAGAATATATCCTTATTGTATTTGACCAAGACAAACCTTAAAGAATATTATTATATTATATTTGTTAAGTAGGCCATATTGTTCCTTTGTAAAAGTTGGCCCTATTGTTCCTTGATATGTAAAACAAAAAATAAAAGGGAAAAGTAACAGGTCGTCCCAGACCTAATTTTAGGCTAGCCAAACCACTAATTATAAGGGAGGCCAACGCCTCATTTGTACACACACACACTAGCTCTGCAGTTGAGAAGATAAAGTGTGCAAGTCTCAGGGGGAGATGTTACTACAGCTAGGAGGTGACGTTGTGAGGGTTCTTGGTCTATCTCTTGGATACATCTTGGTTAACTGGTGCACTACTCTTTCCTAGTGAAGGGTTAGAGGAGGATATTTTTCTTTGTTAGTTCTGTCTTGGAGAGAATCATTGTTCTTGGTTGGATAATCTATATTGAGGAAGTTTGTTGGGTTTTCTTCCCCTAGAGGGTTTCCCAAGACAATATTTCTGTCTATATTGTTTATGTGATTCCCTCTCTTTTAGTGATCTTATATATGCAATTAATGTGCTAAATGGTTGTAATAATAAAGAAGAATTGTAACTATTAGTTGCATAAGTAAAATATCAACATGGTATCAGAGAAGGCCTGAAAGAATGCATTTTAATAGCATAAAAGAACTCGTTGAAGAAGCAAAGGTCATAGGAATACTCTCATAACCCTAGCGCATCTTTTCCCTAGAACAATTTTCAGTTTTGGACAAATTTCAAAAATTAGGGTTTCTGCATACTAGGGTTTTTGCATAAACCCTAAAAGGTGATGTCATACACCTTACTGAAGGATGTTGGGAAAAGTAAAACCATCTAGGAGGTCACATCTAGTCCCTGGATCAAAATTTTGAAATTTGAAGTTTGAGAAATTAGGGTTTCCTCATAAAACCCTAAGTTGCAGTTGTAGTATTAGTTGTAGTTGCAGTACCCGTTGCAGTCGCAGTATCAATTGCAGTTGCAGTACCAGTTGTAGTGAAAGTTTTTTTGAAGTGTTGGGACTGATGTTTTATTGTCCTAGTGCGCCTTACCCTAGCAAATCTCCAGCTACCATTAGATTACAATTTGAAGCACCTTTGAAGTTTTAAAGTTTAGTTATTTCTTGTCATTGTTGCCGGATGGTTCCACTACCTATTGATATTGTCAGAGGTATGTACTTACATATATTTAAACTGTATCTTTATATTAAGGGTATTTGCAGGAGAAGGGATCTTTTTTCCAAACAACAATCACAGATCCAGAAGGATCTCAGATCCAGCATATTCAGAGGAACAATGTGCCCCAGGTTTGATTATTTTGATATGCCTCTATTTGTTCTGGAATTATTGTGATATTACGAACATCTAGGTTGTATTTTGATCTATTTAAGTTATGACTATCATACTAACCATTGGTCAAAATTAAAGTCAAAGTATTAGATTGATTAAGGTTGAGATTATAGAGTGTATTCTCTAACTCAAATTTATGTCAAGAAAGAATATTATCTTAGTACAGAGGACATGTTGAAGAGAATACTTGTCATATTCAGTGAAGGAAAATTGGAAGAAAAGAAACACACTCATTCTTGAGGAAAAGACTCCAAGTTCCATATTTGATTGATTAAATTGATAATATTCATATTTTCACATATCAAATTTGATGACTGCCACATTACAAGTAAACACTATAGTTGTGATATAAATATTTGAAATTTTTTATTGGTATCATGTGATCACTATTGAGATAAATTCTTATTGTAATCATTTACTAGATATAACTAACATCTCCTCTAAGAGAAACCTCTTGTTTTGTTTCCAAGTTACCATGGAGGAATGATTGATCATAACTCTATAAGATTTTTTCTCTCATTTCTTATTATTGTATTTCTTACTTTTGATCCTTGTTTCAGACAGGTCACAAGTGATAGCTCTGAATCAACTACTAGGACAATTGTTCTCGTTGTTGTTTTTATTATTATTATAAAGAGTATTATTCTTGTATATTGTTTCTCCCTTGTTGTTCTTGTTTCAAGCATGTCACGAGTGATAACCCTGAGGGAGATATAGTGGGAGTTGTAGGAGGCAACATATTATATGAGATATGAAGCAGACTATCGAAGTTGTATACATGACAATATACATCCATGTACCGAAGAAGAAGAAGAAGAAGCTATTTTTTCTAGATACATAACAACTCATATGGATACATATCATGAGGAGGAGAAGGATCCAAAGATGATAGAACAAATCCCTCTAGTGAATTTGACCAATATTTAGATCATCAGGAAGAGTTAGTAGATCCCGAAGGGCCTACCCAGAATCATTGTAGTAACCAGGAAGAGACCAGTATGGTCCCGTGACACTTTGCATGATGCAAATCCATATAGCATTGCAAAGCCATATCATGAGGAGCAGATGGATCTACCAGTGGTGAGGCAGCCAACCCCACCATGTACTAGTTCAGAAGGAGCTAGATTTCATAGGGAGTCATCCCTCACAATCCAGTAAGGACGAGCAGCCTCCCCAAGACTATTCATAGAGATGTACAAATCCTAATTTGTGTCTAGAGGATTCTCCCAACAAGAGGGAGAAGACTATGACGAGACACTTTCTCCAGTAATCAGAAGAAGTATATATGGAAAAAACATGATTCATTAAAAGAAGCCGACACAGTATGATATTCAGAGGGAGTAGGTATGACAATCCCTGTATTTGAGATTGATTTATCTCCAGTGCCAGTTGGTGCAGTACATAAGTCGAGCCATGGAGGCATGACTACAATAGAAGATTGAGTTACCTCTAGAGAAAGAGGATAAGCTACCCTCAATGTCATTTTTTGAGCCACTCTTAGTTTCAGATGAAGTGGTTGCCATGATAGAATACAGGAGCTACTCTCAGAGTTAAAAAACTACAGTGAGAATGGAGAAATCATTCTTAGCTTCAGAAAGAGCAGTTGCAGGTGCAGAGTCCTAGTTCCAAAAGGAACAATTGTAGAGAGAGTAGAGGACATACTCTCAGGCAGTGAGACATATAGTTCTTTGTAGAAAGCACATAGAGCTAACACATGATTGTGCATATTGAGTTGCAACTAAGCAAGTGTACCAATTTGGTACAATGTGATGTGAAAATATGGTTCGAAGAACACGAGGATAGATATATATTTTTTGGTGAAAGACATGTTCACCTGATTATGGAAAAACATGTGATGAGGAACCTAAAGGGTACAATCGATTATGGACCCAGATATATCTCGGAGTGTGAGGCAATGTCACAGACCAAAAAAGTACATCTGGATATTGCTTTAGTATGGGATTAATTGTGATACAATGACTCAGTGAAAAGTAGACCTACATGGCACTCAGTTCTACAAAGGCATAGTATGTGGAAGCATGGTCAACTTGTGGTGAAACAATGTGGCTTTGGAATTTTTTTGCATAATTGTTTAATCTCGAGTTGGAGGAAACCTGTATCTTTTATGACAACCAGAGTTGCATAAAGTTGTCATTGAACCCAATGTGTCATGACAAGTCCAAGCATATCGAGATCAAGTACCATCATGTACGGGACATGGTATAGAAGGGAGCAGTAAGACTCCAGTATATTTCCACCAATGAACAGGTAGCAAATGTTTTGAAAAATACCATGTCCAAAGTTAAGCTCGAGTATTTCAAAGACAAGCTTGGAGTGATCTAGAAAGAATTCTCTAGTAGCGGGAAGTGATGTGTTCCCCAATAGAGGGAGTGATGTGTTCCCCAGTAGAGGGAGTGATGTGTTCCCTAGTAGAGGGAAGTGATGTGTTCCCCAGTAGCAGTAAGTGATGATTTCCCCAGTAGCGGGATGTGATGAGATCCCCAGTAGAGGTACGCTACCCCAGTGTAGGTTGGTAACCCCAACACAGGTTGGTACGCTACCCCAACGCAGGCTGGTATGCTACCCTAGCGCAGGTTGGTAACCCCAATGTAGGCTGGTACGCTACCCCATCACAGGTTGGTACGCTACCTCAACGCAGGATGGTACGCTACCCCAGCGCAGGTTGGTAACCCCAATGCAGGATGGTACTCCACCCCAGCACAGGTTGGTAACTCAGATGCAGGTTGGTACATTACTCCAGTGAAAGTGTAAAACTTCCTATGATATATAGATCTGTGATTGAAAACAAGAAAATGACCAAGTATCCATAAGCACATAAGCAATGATGATGATCGTAACAAGAAGAATACCTTCCTTGCTAAGAGCGAGTGTTGAAGATTGAGTAGCTTCAGAAGATATCCTTATTGTGTTTGACCAAGACAAACCTTAAAGAATATTATTATATTATATTTGTTAATTAGGCCCTATTACACCTTTGTAAAAGTCATCCCTATTGTGCCTTGACATGTGAAATAGAAAATAAAAGGGAAACGTAACAGGTCGACCCAGACCTAATTTTAGGCTGGCCAAACCACTATTTATAAGGGAGGCCAGTGCCTCATTTGTACACACACACACTAGCTATGCAACTGAGAAGAGAAAGTGCACAAGGCTAAGAGGGAGATGCTACTGCAACTAGGAGGTGACGTTGTGAAGGTTCTTGGTCTATCTCTTGGATACATCTTGGTTAAGTGGTGTTCTACTCTTTCCTAGTGAAGGGTTAGAGGAGGATCTTCTGCTTTGTTAGTTCTCTCTTGGAGAGAAGCATTGTTCTTGGTTGGCTAATCTATATTGAGGAAATTTGTTGGGTTTTCTTCCCCTAGACAATTTCCCAAGATAATATTTGTGTCTATCTTGTTTTTGTGATTGCCTCTCTTTTAGTGATCTTATATATGCAGTTAATGTGCTAAATGATTGTAATAATAAGAAAGAATTGTAATTGTTAGCTACATAAGTAAAATATCAATAGAGTGTCCACTCAAAACATTGGGACATTTCTAAACTCTAGCAAAATTCATATCCAATAAATTTACTATAATTATGACTAACTATAGAAATTCTCGTACTCTAAGGTATAGAAAGTTTAAATAATTGAAAAACAAAATAAAATTGATGATTTTTTTGTTGAAATAACAATTCCTACAAAGCGGTCGTTTAAGACTAGACATGTAGATAATAATGAGAAAATATTTTGTGATGTACACATTACAAAGGAAGATCCTTTAACAATCTTCCTTAGGACAAGATAGAATGCCAAACATATGTAACTAAAAGAGGCAAGTTTTTTTTCATTTTAAATTTCTACTTGTATCCATTTTATCCAGATTGTTATTTGATATAAAGTAGTTACTTGTGCTTTGTCAAATTGCATTCGATAAAAATCATAAAAAATTATCTTCCATTGCAATATCTAGCTCCTACAAGCCACCTTCCTCCATTACAACATGAATCTCAATTATCCCATAAAACAAGTCAATTAAACCCACAAATAAATTAAGTAAATCCATAAATAAAACACATTTTGTCAATTGGATCTAGCTAGAGTGGTTGTGGGATGGAATGTTATCCTCTCCATCCATGTTCTCTTCTTGTAAGTGACATGTTGATCTTGTAATGAGTATAGTTTTGTAATGGTTGTGAGTCCTATTATTGATCCAGCCTAGTGCCATGAAGAATATCATCCTCGAAATGAGGGGAAGTGCTTGGGGTTTTCTTCAAAATATTTTACCTAGAAAAAAATAAAAACAAAGCACATTTAAAATTGTCCATACTTATTTTAAAATGTAGGAACCCTGGTGAAAGTTACTAATTCTTTAAATGTCAACTATAAAATGTTTGGAGATATTTTTGTAAAAATATTCAAATTCTTAAGGATTTTATATAGTTTTTAGAAAATTTTAGCGGTTTTTAGAGTAAAATACTTTTATCCTATAAAAATTGGACAAATTGTTTAAAAAATAATGGAAATTGGTGAATCTTTTTTGGAAAAAAACATGCAAAATTAATCCATGTACAAAATTTAACCCTGAAAATTTTCATCTCTTTGAAACCTACAAAATATTTCTTTAAACAAAAAGTTAAAAGTAACCAAATCCAAATAGGTAGAATAAAAGAATAAACAAAAGTTGAAGTATTTAAAATTACCGAAAAAATGAGATCGAGACTATAACGCTTGCGAGACACAAACAAATGCAATGTCATCAAACAATTTTGCTCATAAAATTGCCTTGGTCATTGTTTTATCAAACACCTCCAAATATAGAGGATTTTCAACTAGGGTAAGATGCATGATCGTTACCTCTAAGAACTAAACACTAACTCATTAACACTTTTAAATTTGTTTATTATTACGATCATTGTTTTTATCTAACAACTCCAAATATAAAGGATGTTTAACAAAGATAAGATGCATGATCCCTACTTGAGGACTACACACTAACTTATTAACAACGATAATTTGTAGATTATCAAAGCATATTGACATTATTAAATTTGTTGATTATCATGGTATAAACATACTTAGATGTCATCTAGATATATGCAAATTTTTAATAGTGTTGTCTAACTATTATACAATTTGGTCCTTTTCGTTGGAATCTGACGACATATTTGGATGAGATCACTTTTTTTCTATTATTTAAATTGCATTTTGAATGCATAAATGGATTCGACATGTTGAAAAAACCTCGAGACATTCGGATTATACAAACTTAACCACTCAAATATACAAATCCAACACTTTCTCACCAAATTTTAAATAAAATTAAACAAAAACAAAAAGCAAAAAAAACATAAAATGTTTCGACTACAACAATTTCAATAATAAAAAAATACATTAAAAAAAATATGCCTTCATGCTAGTTGTCCCCTTCATGATGGTGGGAGTTAGTTGGGCTTTGACTGTCCCACCATTTATGCTCAATAAACGACTAACTCCTACCTTTGGTCATATGTGATTATAGCTATTGGCAGTTCCAATAGATATGTCCCCAATTCAAGGAAGTTTTGTCTCACCATTTAAGCTCAATAAACGACTTACTCCTACCTTTGTTCATGTGTGATTATAGATGTAGTTCCAATAGATATGCCCCCAATTCAGTGAAGTTTTGTCATTAATTGTTACAATCAGTTTATATAAAGTGAGATTTTTTTTATGTTGTCTCTCTTGTACATGTTTTTGTCCATCTCAAACTCTTTGTTTTGTTGAATCATGGGTTTTTCGAAAGTGTTTATTATTATTATTATTATTATTATATATAATGTTGTCTCTCTTGTACATGTTTTTGTCCATCTCAAACTCTTTTTATGTTTTACTCTCTGGTTTCTTCACTTTGCAACTTTTCCATGGTAGGTGGGTTGTTTCATTAATTCCTGGCATAGATTTATTGTTTTATTTGTTTTGTTTATAAAAATCGATTATAAGGAGGTGATTTTTTCAATTTTTTCTAAAATTTCTACATTTTTTGTGAGAACAATAATTTCTTTTTTACTATGTTTGTACTTGTATATTCTCTCCCCAACCTCCTTTATGTCTACTTAATCTCTATGAATAACGAGTCATGGTTCAACAACTTCTCCCTATGACAATTGTGGATGATGTGCATGTTATACAAGTGTAAAATATCTTTGCTAAAGTGTGTGAGTTCCTTATTGTCATATGTTGATAACCTTTTTCGAAAGCTGCTCATATTTAGTGAACCATAGGGATTGTGTGTTTTCTATCAAACATGCCATTTGGAGGTTCCATGTTCTCCCATTCAAGTCCCCTACTAGCACTATGTCCCCCTTTTCTTTTAAATATTTCTATGTCACTTAGTACGCTCTTCATTGTTTAGTCATTGTTTCCTATAAAATTCTACTTTTGGGGGAGTGAAATAGTTCATCGTCAAGAAGGTACTAGTGCTTATGGTATGTAAACTAGGTTGGAATAGTTCGTCACAATAGATCTTGTATTATACTTAAATATTTTATTATGCAAGTTTATTTTCCTTAGATCTCATATTTATAATCACTAGCTTAATGCTCAAAATAATGAAATCATTGAAATGCAAAAATGAAAGACTA
>ML818486.1:13773-31048 GCA_009831015.1 Picea engelmannii | reverse complement strand
TGGAATAGTTCGTCACAATAGATCTTGTATTATACTTAAATATTTTATTATGCAAGTTTATTTTCCTTAGATCTCATATTTATAATCACTAGCTTAATGCTCAAAATAATGAAATCATTGAAATGCAAAAATGAAAGACTAAGAAAAATAACACACCATCCACACAAATGCACACAATATGTATCCTGGGAAACCCAATACAGGGAGAAAACTCAGCTAGAAAGTGAGGCCTATGCTCTGTTCTCCTTTATTCAATAATGATATTCAAGTACAAAGAAAGGGGGGGCACTCACTATGGATTTTCCTATGACTCTGTGGCCTAAATGGCTACTACAGACTCTTCCTCCTACCACTATTATGCTCTCAAGTCCCACTCCTTAGATACTTTTCTAAACTATGGAACAAATACAATGCTCAAGAATGGAACCCCTTCTCCTCCTAGTCTCTCAATGTTTAACATAGTTTGATAGCCATCTAGGGTCAGGGTTTTGACTTCCTCAACCCTCAATTAGTGATAAGGTTTGGACCTTCTAGAATATTCTTGAAATTCCACATGTGGCTAGCCCCATATGTGTGAGTAATGTAGGTTGATGTGGCATCTACTCGTACTGTGGTGGTCTACAAGGTAGGTCAAGTTGCAGGAGGCATAGATTCTGCATACGAACTCTAATTGAGACAATCATTGCACCATTGGAAATGTCTTGATGTGTAGAACATCATCAAGGGTGTGGGAACAAGTTTCGAACATTGTAACCCCAAAAAATGTCATTCAATTCCTCAAAATGGCTCTGGAAGGTTCCATACCCCAATTTTCCAAACTGAAGCCTACCACTACAATGGCCTTGCAAGCTAATTCTTGCAATTTTTTCCACCCAAAAAGTACCAAGATAGATGACAAATTATATGATGATCCAATCTAGATCAACTTATGTCTTGTGTTTCAAGACAGACATATTGATTGATTTTGTGAGCTTTCTTCAACTTTATGTTATCTTGCAACTCCTCCTTATGACTACTTAATCCTTTATCATCATATTTTGTATCCTTTAATTTAATAAATTCTACAAACTTTGTGTACATGAATTACAACTATTACTATGATTCCATGTCGTTATGCAAGTGATCCCAAACTATGACCCATGCTCCAAGGGTATCCCCTGTAACTCCATATATGTTAGAAAAACAGGATCTTAGAGAAATAAAATGAAACAAACGCGGAAATAAAACATAGAAGATACATAATACAATAGACACATGGATATGTCTGGTTCACCCAATGTGGGCTACGCCCACCAGATAAATTACCAGGTCCTTCCTTTACTATTATCCAGCAAATGAAGGGATACAACCTACAACACATATGTTGTAACTTCCTCTTCTTTCTCTCATAGTCTCCTCTCTCAGAGTACAATACTCACATTCTTCTATCGTTGGAATACAATTCCCTCATACGAAAAGAGGGTTTCCTTCTAGGGAATAAAAAACCCTAACATAGCTTCTACTGTCAGATATGTGGCCTTATAATGAACGATTCAAATTGACTACGAAATTATAATATTTGAATTGCATTAAAAAAAAATTCCCCCCTCAAGGATGGGGGGGGGGAGAATTGTGTATCCTACAATTTCTTTGACCTGCATATGAATTAGGAAGATAATCAGGCTCCACAACCAGCAATCTCCCACTTGGAGACTGATCACAACAACTCCACTGCTACTATACGTGTTGGACGATGATGCACCTTAGACTTGGAAAAATTCTCATCTTCACCTTCATTATTGAAGAACAACTGAAACTGAGAAGGAACTCAGTTTCTCCCTGGTTAGCACCTTTGTTACCATGTCTGCAAGATTCTAGCTAGTATGTATATTTTCCAACTTCAATTGTCCATCTTCCAAAATGGACACTATGAAATGGTACTTGAGTCGTATATGCTTAGTCTTAGAATGGACGGCTCAGTTCTTTGCAAGATGAATGGCACTCTAGTTGTCGCAGTACAACCTTCTATTCTCCTGCTACTTTCCCAATTCCTCCATAAACCTCTATAACCAAATCATCTCTTTACTAGCCTCGATAGCAACAACATACTTTGCTTCCGTTGTTGAAAGTGAAATAACCTTTTGTAGTTTCGAAATACAACTTATTGTTGTTCCACTTATAGTAAAAACATACCCTATAGTGCTCCTCTTGTTGTCTTTATCACCTGCCATATCTGAATCAACATATCCATGTAGAACAATGTCTGAACCTCCAAAACACAATGCATGAGTACTAGTAACTATCAAATACCCGAGAATCCACTTTAATTCCTCCCAATGTTCTTTACCTAGATTGTTCATATACCTGCTCACAACTCCCATTGCATGTGCAATATTTGGTCTTGTGCACACCATTGCATACATCAAGCTTCCAACTGTTGATGAATAAGGGACCCTAGACATGTATTCTATATGCTCATGTGTCTTAGGAAACATTTCCTTAGTTAATTTGAAATGGTTGGCCAAAAGTGTAATAACTGGTTTTGCATTCTGCATTCTAAACCTCTCCAACACCTTCTCTATGTACTTACCCTTAGACAATGTCAATTTGCAATTTTTCTTGTCTCTTGTTATTCTCATACCAAGGATTTTCTTTGCAGCACCCAAATCCTTCATCGCAAATGAATTACCTAATTATTTCTTCTCGAGCACATTTATATCTTGCATGTTAGACCCTGCAACAAGCATGTCATCTACATACAATAGAAAGGTAATATAGCTTCCATTTTATAGCCTCTTAAGATAAACACAGTGATCAAAATGACATCTACTATAACCTTGTTCTGTCATAAACCTACCAAACTTCAAATACCATTTCCTTGGAGCTTTCTTTATGGAATAAAATCTCTTCTTCAACATGTAGACCAAATTCTCCTTCCCTTTGACCTCATACCCTTGTGGTTGCTGCATATAAATCTCTTCATCCAAATCCCCATGGAGAAAAGTTGGTTTTACATCTAACTATTCAAGATGCAAATATTCTACTTCCACAAGACTTAAAATGGTCCCAATCAAAGTCATTTTAACAACATGAGAAAATATTTGATCAAAATATATACCTTTCTTCTGTGCAAACCCCTTTACAACAAGTCTGGCCTTATACCGCTTTTGGCCTCCATCTTCTTCCTTCAACCTGTAAACCCATTTATTCTGCAATGCTCTTTTTCCTGCAAGCAACCAAACCAACTCCCAAGTCTGGTTATTTACCAAGGAATCTATTTCATCTTTCGTTCCTTGCTCCCACTTCTTTTTAGTGTCTACCTGCATTGCCTCTTGATAACTTTCTAGTTCACCGGAATCAGTCAATGATAAATAATACAATGAATGAGAGTATCATTCAGGGGGTCTACTTAACCTGGTAAATATTCTAACAACAGGTGTAGGATTTTGAGGTACCTATTTCTCCTGTTGTTGTACATTTTGTTTTTTTGGTACCTTTGGAGTTTCTTTTTCAGTGATCTCATCAAGCACTGTGTATTCGGGTTTTTCTTCTTCATGTTTCCTTCCCTGCAATTGATATTTGTAGATGGCCTTCTCATTGAATATGACATCTCTACTCGTAATTATTTTTTTTATTTTCATAATCCCATAAGCGATAACCAAAATCAATAACACCATATCAAATAAAGGTACACTTCTTGGATTTTGCTTCAAGCTTTGTTTTGTTTTCTTTATCAATATGGACAAATGGTTCACAATTGAAAGTCTTCAAAAATGAATAGTTTACCTTTTTACCTGTACATGCCTCCTCTAGAATGCCATCATCCAATGAGCTTGAAGGTCCTCTATTTATTAATTAAACAACAATATCTACAACATCTGCCTGTAACTATAAGGGAAACCCAACATGCAATCTCATACTCTTTGCATGCTCCATGATTGTCCTGTTCATCCTTTATGACACACCATTTTCTTGTGGTGTTCCTGGAACTGGTTTTTCTCCACGAATCCCATGGTATGAATAGTAATTATAAAACTCCTTGCTGCATTATTCACCTCCATTTTCTGATCTGAGACATTTCAACCTCTTTCCTATCTCATTCTCAGCCAAATCTTTCCATTTCTTAAAGTATCAAAACATCGTATTTTTTGTCGAATGCAATAAACCCAATTTTTTCTAGTTGCATCATCAATAAATGAAACATAATAACGAGAGCCACCAAGACATGATACCTGAGCAGGTCCCCATACATATATATGTACAAGTTCCAACTTTTCACTCTTCTTTTCTTTTCTGACTCTGAGAAATCTGACTCTCTTATGTTTTCCATAAACACAATTCTCACAGAAATCCAAATCAACGTGTTTAAGATCTGTCAACAAATTCCTTTTGTGAAGCATTTTCATCTCCTTCTCACTCATGTGTCCAAGCCTATGATGCCACAATTTTGTATCCACTCTTGTAGAAGCTAAAGAGATAGAAGAGTCAACATTAATAGTACATAAATACAATGTTCCTACCCCTTCTCATTTTCCCATTACAAGTGATCCTTTAGTGACCTTCCATGCCTTATCTGAAAATATAGATATACAACCTTCACATGCCAACTGCTCTGATGAAATCATATTTCTTCTCAGATCTGGTATATGTATCACCTCTTTTAGTAACCATTGGTTTCCATTCTTTTGTTTTATTTTTACCTTATCCATTCCAACAATTTGACATGGTTCATCATCACCCAAATAAACCTGTCCAAAATCACCTTGAACTTAATCTTGAAAATATTTCCTATGGGGTGTGGCATGAAATGAAGCCCCTAAATCTACTACCCAAGACTTAGTAGTATCATCTAAATATAGACTCAAAGCATCTTGTAGCACATCACATGTTACATTTTCTTCCTGATTTTTCTCCTACTGTCCATATTTTTGTTTCTTTGGAGCTCTACATCCTTTCTTCAAATGTCCTTTCTTCCCACAATTCCAGCACTCTATCTTTCCTATTCTAGATTTGGATCCTCCCTTCTTAGAATTCCCACAGTTCCCTGGACTCATTCCTCTTTCCTTTTGTATTGCTCTATTCTCCACAGTCAACACATTACCTGATGTCTCACCTATGCTTTTTCATTGCATTTCCTTGGTAAGGATCACACCAATAGCATCATCAAATTTCAGAGTCTTTGAGCCAGATAAAAGGTTACTTACAACCATGACCAAGCCGCTCCAGCTTTATGGCAATGACCACAAGAATAGAAGAGCCCTAAACTCATCATCAAAGGTCACTTTTACATAACATAGCTTATGGTAAATGTATTGAATTCATTTCAATGATCTGCAACATACCCACTTTCTGACATATTCATATTAAATAATCGTTTCATTAGAAATACATTGTTGGAGGTCGAGGGTTTTTCATATAGTCCATGCAGTTCCTTCATCAGATCCTCCATTGTTTTTTCTTTTGAGATATTGAAATCCACCGACATTTATAGGCATAATTGTATCGTTATTAGTGTCTTTCTATCAAGAACCTTCCATTCTTTGTCCTTCATGGTTGTCGACTTATTTTTTATTCCACCCAATGGTTGGAATAAATCCCTCTAACATAAATAATCTTCCATTTGCATTTTCCATAACTGGTAGATTTGGCTGTTAAATTTATCGACCCTAAAATTTCCATCTTTCACTATTGTTCCCACTCGAACCAGGAACCCTCTTTTCTTGTGACTTGCCCTTGGCTCTGATACTAGTTGTTAGAAAAAAAAGGACCGTAGAGAAATAAAAGAAAACAAATGTGGAAATAAAACACAGAAGATACACACAATAGAGACACAAATATACATGGTTCACCGAATGTGGGCTACGTCCACTAGAGAAATTGATAGGTCCTTCCCTTATTATTATCCAACAAATGAAGGGATACGACCTACAACACATCCGTTGTAACTTCCTCTTCTTTCTCTCACAGTCTTCTCTCTTAGAATACAATATTCACATTCTTCTACCACCACAATACAATTCCATCATAGGAAAAGAGGGTTTCCTTCTAGGGAAAAAAAACCCTAACATAACTTCTACCATCAAATCTGCGACCTTGTAATGAACGGTTCAGATTGGCTATGAAATTACAATATTTGAATTGCATTAAAAAATAAAATTCCCCCCCTCAATGTCAGGGGGGAAAGAATTGTGTATCCTACAATTTCTTTGACCTACATATGAATTAGGAATACAATCAGGCTCCACAACCAACAATATCATTATTTTTAATTTCCTTGGATCATGTAGGATGCATATCCTTATTTTCAATTCATTACTCTAAACTCTTCATTCTTGGCTTTGTTATTCCAAAAGATGACCACTTGCCTAGGTTCCTTGCTTCCTTCACTAAAGCTTACTCTTTCATTATTTCCTCTTTCTAGATGGGACAATGAGATCCTCATCAATGAATAATTTAGATCTCTTTAACCTCCTTCTTCCTTACACAATTTGAGTTTTCTCCCATTCTTCATGGAGTGTGACCTTGAGTGGTATTTATCTATCCTCTTGAGCATTCTCCCACCCCCTAATATCTCTCAAGAAGGCTATCATTTCCCCTATTGTGTCTTCATCCATGTTTTTTTCCTTCACTCCTTTGATTATAATATTATTGTCCATTTTTTTTTCGCTCGTGTTCATCTAGGATAATAAACCTCACCTCCTTGAATGTAATCGTGTTTCTTTTCCAAGTCTCTCCCTGTTGATTCCTTCCAATCTCTACCCAAGTTTTGGGATGTTTGAGTTGTTCTTTGAACTTGGTTTCAATTTCTTTGGCCTTGTTACCCCTCATTTTCATTTAAATTGTACCTCATTTTCTTCATCATATATGTTCTAGCATATGAGCATATCTTGTTCCTATCTTGATAATGTCAAAGAACAAAGTACCATGATCAGATGTGCCATCACAATGATATGTATTAATGTATCATTATCAACCAAAAGTGACGTTTGTTTCTTGTGTATTGTACAAGAGAATGCTTAGTTATCTATGTAAAGTGTTTTTTCTCGTCTAGGTGGTTGCTCTAGACCTTTTGTGGTTTGGCATGGCCCATCCTCTTAGTCCCCATTTCAATGAAGTCCCTACCCTTATGGATTGTACTAACCATATCGTGGTGCACGAGGGTCTTGGACATCTTGCATGATAATCCTTTAATTCATACTAGGACACATGACTTATGGAACCCCTAGGTTTTTTCACTTTACCCTTATGTAAAAGTGTTTCTCGTGTATTGTAAAGGTTATTATACCTAGAAAGCACACTCAAATTATGCCTAACCATGGATCTCATTATTTACACTCACACGTTGGTCTAGGTGATCATCTCCCTAGCACTTTGGGGATTCTTGAAATGTATACATCACTTGAGGTCACTCTACATATTTTCGAGTAGAGACACAACTCCCAAGGAATCTCCATGACTCTTGAGGCACCTTCACAATTCTATAAAAACTGGACACAATGTTGTAGGCCACGAGGGCCCTTCTTGATGCACTTGTTTTACCCATTCCATTCCATGTCGTAGATATTGGAGCGCTCTACCTTTTCACACATTTGGAGGCACGCGCCACACAATTTTATGATATGTCCACCTTGGAATATGCATTTCTTATCCATTGGGGATTATATTTGGCATGTGTAGACCCCATTGTGACTCCCTTGACTTGAGGAGGTTTTTGACATGATTTTGAGGAGGAGGTTATGCATTGGAGACCTCCCATATGACTATTGGAGCTGATTTAGGTGAGTTTCCCTCTCTTTGAGCCTCCCACATTCCACACGTGTAGGTCTTCCTCATCTTGAGCATAGTCGTTGGCATATTTGGTGGATCTATCCACATTTTAGAGGTATCTTGGGGATCTCACCTTGCACAACAGAGGGATGTTGGGCTCCATTGACCTCACATTGACCATTTTTATGGGATGCGTGCCTTTCTTGGGGGAATATTGTACATGTGGCATATATATCTTGTATTATGTGGATTGTTTAACTTTTTCTTCATAGTTAGTTGGAAGACAAGTATATTTTGAGATCTCCTTGGCTAGATATAAGGAGATAAAAAATATTATTGTAATGTAAGGGTTGATTAAGTCTCCTCTATAAAAGAGGTTCCCCCTCACATTTCAATTTGTTGTTGTTGGACATCAACAATGCAAATTTGTTTAATATCTACCTATTGAGGTGATTTTGTGTCAATCCTTGAAGCTCTTATATCTTGGTTACTATTTGGTGCATAAATATTGTTTTTTATAAGATCAAACCATCGAAGGGTAAAATATACCACTTGGAAGGAATGCATTTTGGGGTAACTCCTCTCCTTCTTCCTTTGTTAGTTTGGTAATTATTTGATTCATTGCTTTGGATATCCATTCAGTAACCCTGGCAAGGGTATTGACTATGTTCTTCAAGCTATAATTGATCTTGTTGGTGAAGGCGCTCCCTTGAGGACCCTTTTTTCTAAGGTATTGGTCTTAATGGTTTATATTAATTAGATATGAGACTATTTTCCCCTTTGGTTCTAGTCTCTTCATCCTAATCCTTAGATAAAATAGACCAAATTTAAAGAGGGGTTTTCTTCTTGACCCCATAAGCCCTAGTTGGATAAGGCATTCATCTTCTTCCATCAACCACCAAAAATTACAAAATACCAAAATCTATTTTATTTTTTGTTAATAAATGAATCTAAGGAAAAAAACATTGAAAATATTAAGTTAGATTTATTTTCTAGTCTATCACTAAGTTAATTGCTTATTTCATTTTCTAGACAAGCTCAAGTTAGGATTTGACCTTAATATTCTATCGTAAAACCCTAAGAAGCAAATTGGCCCCTTATAATTGTGCATCTAAAGTACATTTATCATTCTTTGGGTTGTTTTCATTGTTTATGTAAATTTGGAAATTGTATAAAAAGATAAATAAATAAATAAAACATATTTACATAACCCCTAAGTCTAAGGTTTAAAGCATATAAATAATATCTAGCACTAGACTTAGCACTAATTTCATACACTAGAAGGTTTTTGTCAAGTCTTATCTTCTTTTCTAGTTGTGAAATCATCTTTAAGATGGTACTACTTGCATATCTCACACTTAAAGATTTTCTTGGTAAATTTTAGGCTAATCTTGATAAGCCCTAAGGTGAAATTACCTCATGATTCAAATTCTTGTTATTTTACATTGGTTTAATTATTGTGGACTTGATTCAAAGAATTTTGGGTTACTATTTCATTGTAAATATTAAAACCCTAATTCACAATCCAAGACATCTTTCTTTAAGTTTGAAAAACTATCTCTTGGGTTGATCTTTATCTAAATATCAAATATGGAAATATGCATAAAATAACTCATAAAATAGATTTGGAGATTTAGAACAACCCAAGTTTCACCTTGGACTTGCCCTCAACTAAGCACATAATTGATTTGCACTTGAAAGCACATCACACAAGGTCAATTGGTACTAAATGATTACATCTCTTGTGGTTCCATTTAGCTTAGAGTTGTTTATTTTCCTAGTTACTTCTTCTAAGTAGTTATTATCTTGGGATGTTAATCAAACTATTGCAAATTTGAGTTCTCTATCTTGCATACTATATAAATCAGATTTCTCACTAATCCACTAGTTTCTAACTCATAATATATCTAAGTGGATGCTTATGGTGTATGCTCTCTATATTGAACTATTGTCTTGAATCACTAAATCACTTGACCATTGTAATCCTTATCTTTACTTTGCTATATATTTTGTGGGATTCATATATTGAAGTAAATCCTTGCTTTCATAAACTAAATCACTAATTAAGGCTTACTTAAAGCTCTATTATTAGTAGATTAGGAATACCCCCCTTGGCCTTTGACAGACACCTAAAAGTGAAGGGGAAATCACTAATTAATTATTAATTCACTAATTATGAAATACATTGCAAGAAGAAATCCTCAAGGTTCATATTGTGCCTAAACCTAAAAAAGTATATAGACGAAGAGTAAGTAGGCTTAAAACAAGAGAACCTAATAATAACTTAGGACTTGAATCTTTGCAAGACATGTAATACCCCCAAGCTGAACCCCAATTGTAGATGTACATATGTTTTATAGGCTTGAGCCAAGATATTATAGGCCAGAGTGCATCTGTGATTATTAGGTCGGAGAACCTAGATCCTAAAAGGCCAGTGAGCCTATCATTGTAATATGTAGTCACACCTGGATTATTAATAAACATACATCAATGTTATAGAACAATCAGATAAAAAGAGTATGGGGGTTAGAACTCCACTAGAGGGAAATGGGGATAAGGGTCTAGGAAGAGGGGCTAAGCCAAGGGGATTAAGTCTAGGAAATATTATATTAATATTTCCTAAAGTCTAAATCATGAGATATCTTATCCTAAGTTCCTAAAGTGGGGAATGTATTTCCAAATGGGGCCCATGTAGTTCCCATCATGACAAGTGTATATTGGGAACATGAAAATATATTGGGGGAACTTAGTGTATTTTGGGAGGATTCCTATCATTCTCTCATTCACTATTTCCATTCGTACTCTCGTTTCCATCATCATTTGTACCTATACTTGGGAGATTTTGTGAGTTGTTTGTATCCAGTGAACCTGGGTAGTTTGAGATGGAGAAGCAGGTTGTCGGGCCTATGTGCATACTGAAGAGGTATGTTGTCAAGCCTACGAGAATTATCTCTGGGTGAGAGAATTGATGGGAATTGTTTTCCCCGTGTGCCAGGCAATAGCTACAAATATCCAAGACTTTATTTTCGGCCTGTTGCTGAAGCCCTAGAAGGGAAGTGGGATAGTCAAAGGACTCTTAAGCAGTGAAGGGGTACACTTCCTCAGGTGGGACAAGTTGTGTGAAATGAGAGTTTGTAGGCTAGTTGCAGCAGTTGGAACATTGATCTGAGTGTTATTGTGTTGGTTAGACCTTAGTCTTGCTTATGAAGTCTTCCCTGGTGGAGTTTCTAGCCTCAGCCAGGAGTGACCTGCTGCTGAGAGTTTATGAGTAGCAGAGTCTATGGTTGGGAGAAAAGTTTGAAGTCTGCACATAGTTGGTGGATTATTAAAAAGATAAGTGTTATTTTATCTGTGTTTTTTATGCTATTTACTATGTGAATTCTTACATAAACTCTATATTATTTCACTATACATGTTTATGCATGAATTGTATGTTGTTTGCATTGCATAATTGCTGCATATTTAGAGCATGTTATAAATTAAATGGTATCAAAGGAAATATTGTTGAGTGGCATGGACCAATTTGGGGTTGGGGATGCTACAATGTGGTATCATAGCTCCAAGTTTCAACACTAAGCCTTCATGGCCAAATAACAAAGCGTTGAAGTTGAATTTGTGAGTTAAATGTTCAGAGTACGTCAACAAATTCTTTGTGAAAAGTACTGGAAATTTGGAAGAAATTCATGGTAAATTTGGGAGAAATGAGCCCAGGAGTAAAAATTTTGAATTTTTAATTGTTGTTTGGGCATTTTCTAACTTGACTTGAGTCGAAATTCAGATTTTAAGAGTGCCCAAGGAAAAATTGGGTGAAAATGGGGAAAGCCCTAATTTCAACTATAAAACTATGGAGAAATTCAATGTGGGACGATCAAATTCCATGTGCAGTGGTAGAATTGATGTGCACAAGACCAAAATTGGCCATACGAAGATAATTACAGAGCTTCAATGGTGACCTGGAAAATAATTTCGAAATTATGCATTATTTGGGTGTTTTTGGAAAAAAAAAGGGAAAATTTAAAATGTTGACAAAATTGGAAAAATTTGGGTATTTTTTCGTACAATGACATCAGCATAACTCGGAGCCACGTGTCAACTAACATGGAAGAAGTGATTTGTACTACCATGGTGGCATGTACACAGTGGCATCAGTGGTAGGTGAAAGTGGTGGAAGATAACAGGTGATGAGGAGCCACAGTGGACAGACACCTGCATGACCTGCAGAACCATGACCTTAGGTTCCCATAACCATGATTTTTTTTTTTTGGGGGGGGGGTCCCCCTTGTGGCTCGCGAAACCATCAGGGGGGACTGAAATGAACATGGGGCCACCACATCATAGGGACAAAAACTAGTCATTTCCATTTCATACCCCCCCCCCTTTCTTAACGGTTGACACAATGGGGGGGGGGGAGGGGGGGTGGAGGAAATACAATGGTGACCATTGATCATGATCACGACCGTTAATTCATGCCCAAATATCCATCGTCTAATTGGATAGATGTAAAATTCCATGCACATTGATAAAATGGGTGTGGGTTGGAGCTCACCCATCCCTGCGACCGTGGGGCCTGAAAACTACAATATTGTGCACCAACGGAGGTAAGGAAAGCAGAAAGGGTGAAGGTAGAAGGTGGCAGAGGCCAATGAGGATAGGTTGAGCGAGAAGGAAGCTGACATGGAATCATCCTGAGGTTCCAGGTGGACCTACGACACCACATCATCATCCTAGTCAGCATGATTTAATAAAAAAATATCAGTAAATAATGAATTTTCTCAGAAAATCAAGGTGTTTTTCAGGTCATGTTTTTGCAAGCCATTTTGAAAGGCCTAAACAACATTTTAGAAGATCAAATTTGTACAAAATTGACCCAGAATTTATGCTTCTAAAATTTTAGAGCTTGAAGAGAGATTTATAACGAGATAGTATGTTCGTAAAATGGAGCCTGTATGAGAAAGTTACAGGCCAAATAATGCAAGGTAAAAATGAGACCTAGTTAACTTCTAAAGACCAAAAATTATTGTTCATGAATCAGTTTGGGGCACAAGAGTAGTCTGTCGAAATATCTTGAGCCATATAAGACAATGATGGAGTTATATTCAAAATCCATGTACTTAAAAATGCATAGGATGGGAAAGAGGATTCCTATAGCACTTAGTATTAAAAGAGGAATTTAGCCAAAACTTCAACAGGCTGCAACCAACAACTTGAAGCCCAGATGAAGGTGAAACTTGGACAAGTTGTTCAAAATGGGGTTATGAAGGAATCCAGTTGCGCTCCTCGCAAACTTATAAAGGATATGGTGTAAAGGAGGCATGGACCTAGCAAAAATTACACTTGGTTGGAATATGTGCAAGAGAAGTAAATGGGTAATGTTCTAATGGCTATAACTTATTGCTCATAACCCATAATTGAGCAAGACTATAGTCATTGGAAAGGTTTTGGATAGAGGAATCCAATTATTCAATCAAAATTGTGAAATTGAGTAGATAAAATGCTATAGATGTCTACATAAAGGAGAAATAAGGAATAGAGACAATTCTTTAAAATGTGCAGTTGGTTCTTTAAGAAGTTGTTGGATTAAGACATTGGGTTTAGTGAGCATGTGGTTTCAAGGATTAGGCATCCTGGTGCAGTGAGCAGTTTAGAATATCTCCAAAGGAATTTTAATGTGGGAAAATAATTCCAAAAGGGGATGTTGAGTAAGAGGGAGACCATATACAGTTCATGATAATGCATGTACAACAAGTACACATGGATATGCAAATCATGGAATCATGAAAGGTGGTTTAGAAAAAAGGTAAAAAGGTTTTGGAACTTTGGTTAAAATATGAGCAAAGGAACTCAAGGAGAGAGTGTTATGTAAACAATTCTTTACAAGATGATCACAGGTTGGGAATGAATATAGGTGCAACCATGAAGGCTTAGGAATACAAGAAGACAAAATTTATGTGTAAAGGAATTCAATGCGGGAAATCCACTTCTACTAATCAAAGTGCTCAGTGGAATTAGGGTGACAAAGTAAATCATCTAGTGGATGAAGTAGTGAAGATCCATTCACTATAAAGGATGTCAATGTAAAGATAAAGTAGTACATTGAGGACAGAACTATTTTAAAAGGATTGGTATGTCAATATGTTAGTCTTCTGATAAAGAAAGACATAGTATATACATGGAGATAATGTGGTGCATCATCTCCATGGATTAGTTATGCAATTTTGGAGTAATGCCTCCATTACTATTGTCAGAGTAGTGCAGTGGAATCATGGTATGCATTTTAGAACTTTAGGGGTGAAGTAATGAAGGTGCATGCATGCTAAGGAGTGTCAGCAGATGCATAAAGTGATGTATTATGTGCATAGTGATTCTAGAAGTATGAAACCATACTTCTGGGGAAGGCATTACTTAAATCTAATTTCATTCCAAATTTGGAAAAAGATCAAGAGTAACTGAAGATAGTGGAAAAGGTACCACTAGGTGGGAGCCAAATTACTTGAGTCTATTGGAACACTCAAACAACTATGACAACAATAAAAAGGAGATAGTTGATGCATAGAGAGAATTTTGGGTGCATTCCAAAGGTGATGAGTGCATTCCCAAAGTATATTAGGATGACAAGTCAAAATAATTCAAGCATGGAGATGAAAATCTGAAGGGAAATCAATAAGGAACCATGAAGAAGAAAATGGTTATATGCTTAGCATGGAAGGAAAAAGAGCTTAGCATGGAAGGAAAAAGAGACAAATCCTGAAGAGGACCCATCTCAAATGTTGAAGTGTTCAGTCAGCGAAAGTTGAATCATCTTGTACCAATAAAGTAAATGGATTTTGAAGTCCCAAAGTTAGTAAGACATCAAGGTTGGAAATATAGATTTGGTCATGTATGATCTGTCTAGAAGTGGACAAGAAAGCAAGAAAACATGCTCAATTATTCCAACAAGATAAGGTTGGATCAGATGGACCTATCAAATAGATGAATGTTGAATATTAATATCATCATAGTACAGGGTTGGAAATGTAAAGTGACCAGGAGTGGTTTTTATGGGATTATTTCTCACAAGGATCTTGTTGAATACATAGCAAAATATCCCTAGGATTAGCCTAGTAATCCTAGACAGAAAGAGGGCTAGACTTCCTATGGTATTCCTAGATTTAGATTCAAACACATATATTCATGATTATCCTAAGGAGTGGTGAATATTTGCATACATTTCTTCTGGGTTTGTCCTTCGTATCTCTTGGTTGTTGTAGCCCTAAAATTCTGGCTCCAAGCTCCACAACCTGCTTCTTGTATACAAAATACAAGAAAAACCTTCTCTACCTCTCTACTTGAGATTATAACCTTAGATATAACTTGCTTCTAATCATATCTATAATGAGATGAATCAGATCTAAACATTTTCATTATGGAACACAAATATATTAGGAGAAAACCAATGATCTGTTAAATGTTGATGCATGCTCCCTTGACCTCCTTGCTCCTTTGATCCTCCTTTAGCTCCTTGGTTAGGCTAGGATTCACTGACTTTTGGCTGTGGTATATGGAACATGTACCTCTACAATTGGACAACATAACATTACTCTGAATTCTTCTTCTTCTTGCCCAAGGATTTCCTTTGATATATAGCTCTTTGGACAAGGTTTGGGAGAGCTTCTAGATCTTCTAGAGACCACTAGAGACTCGAATTATTTTAGTTCTTATGCCCTTTCTATTAATATACAAATCATACCTCACCTATCACCTTGTAATTCTTTGAATCTAGAAGCTTTAGAGAGCCTTTCTCGTTGAGCCACTAGTGATCAGTGAGGGGCCTCGCTTGTTATCTACTAGGTGTCCAACGAGAATCTCCAAAAATGGGCTAAACCTTAGGAAAAAGATGTATTATGGATTCTCTCCTCTTATGGATTATTCTATAGCCTATAGGGTGGAAATTAAGGCTATAACAATGGTTTGGCTAGAAAAGGGTGCTCAGGATAGAGATCAATCATGCATAATGATTTTTTTTAGAGAACAAAAGGATACAAGAATCCAATGAGACTTGAGGACAACTAGGAACAACAAAGAGAGTTGTAATTGAAGAAAAAGGTTTTTTCAATTGTTATAACAAGAATTATGATATGGCCTTTTGGACAACCATACATAGCACATGAAGCTAAAATTCCTATGCATTTATGAGCATGTTAAGGATGCATTCTTAGTGCATATAGATATGCATTAGTGAATGTAGATTTGTTAAAATATATATGGCATGATGGATACTAGGATAGTCTAGTGTTATATATATGAATATAAAAGTTTCTAATCATGGTTGTTGTGCTAAGAAAGAGAGATTTATTGCATGACTACAAGTGTTGGTGATGATGATGATGCTAATAGTCATCCATATGAAGACGATATCATAAGGGTAAAATGATAATAATAGGTTGGTAAAGGAATCATGTGAGCTTCTACCAGATACCAACTAATTAGGTAGCATCAAAAAAATCATTGACATCTATAGAGGTATGAGCTTGATGTACTTATGTTGCATAATTGTTGAAGGGAATTTAGGTAAGAATTTCACCAACTGGGATTTATTTTATAAATTGATATTATTGTATGATTTGTGTGTGTTAATTGAATGATATACCATTTTGTATGGTAAATACCATGGGCTTCTGTTAATTATAAAGGTTGTATAGATTTTGAATGCACTCATAAAACATTATAGTATGTCAGGATTTTATTGGTTGAGTTAATAACCAAAGCAATAAAGGGGTATGACCATGTTATAGAAATCAATTACAATAAAGGTAGTCATGGGTGAGACCATGACATGATAGGATATGGAAAGGCTATAGTGACACACAAGTATCCAATGAACTTCCTACTTATAATTAATGTTTGGACTGCAACCTTTTTGCTAACACTAAAGAGCACCACAAAATTTTATTCTTGATGTAGTGTTTGGGTCAAAAAGGAGGGGATCCAAATGGTTGAGCAAGCAAGGGGGATGCATGATTTATATAAAGAGAATTATGAAAACCAATGCAAAGGTGCATTGAATAACGTGTATGAATCGATCATGAAAGTGTGAAAGTCATATGTTTGCACTCATGTATCCTAAGATAGTGTTGTGTATGATTGAAGGAATTATAAAATGTCTTTTGGGGAATCCATGCATATATTATATTTCATAGAAATGATTATGCTAACAACTGAAATTATGTAACTATTACTAACTTATGAAGTTGAGAACACTTCATGGGTTGTTGGACATTGCAATAAAAGAGTTGTAGGTTAAATTAGTCACATGAGGATGGACTAAAGTAAAGCTCTGTGAGGGAAACATAGTAATGAAGATAGTGATGGCTAGAAGAAAGAAAAGTTTGGTTTATGATAGTACATGTGTAGGGAATGATAATCTCATTCCAATTAATAAATGGATTGGTAGAAATGATTAAATTGTTAAGTGTAAACAATTCTGAGATCACTTTGTAACCTTTTGTAAATATTACAATAAAAGTATATTGTACAGGAAATACTAACAATT